>VWPU01014403.1:11741-159136 GCA_013398955.1 Callaeas wilsoni | reverse complement strand
AGCCCCGGCGAGCGCAGCCCCGGCGGCAGCCGGAGCTCGGCGCGGGTCCTGCGGGCGCCGGGAGCGGGGCGGCGGCGCACCCTGGGACCCCGCGGGGGGACGCTTCCCTCACAGGAGGAGTGGGACAAATGGGGAGAGGCTGCGGCCCCTGGGGCCCCGCGGGGCTGCTGGCAGCTCACCCTTAAAGCAGACACCCCGGGGGTTTACACCGCTCGGGTGCGTCCAGCCCCACACCCCGCTCACCTCCGAGGGAGGAACAGATTCTTCAGGATCGTTAGTACAGCTATAGCACTCCTCTTTTGAAATACACATCGAGGAAGCTTCTTTTACAGTTGAAAATAATTTCAGCGGGTAGCCTAGGTAGTGGAACAGGTAATTCTTCAACACATACTTCATTGTTTAAGCAGAAGTGAACCCAGCCTTTTACATGTTGTACCCCTGTGTTTGGTTGGTGGCAGATAGGTAGACACCTGACTGACTCCTTCAGAGCCAATCCTAAAACAGGTAATAGTTAGGATTAAAAGAGGAAATACTGTCAATCAGATTAGAATGATCTTTCTTCCAGTCCTATTTGACTGGAATTACCTAAAGAAAAATAGGAATATAAAGGACCAGAAAGGAGGTTCTGTGATGGATTGAGTTCTGCTCCTGCAGGTGTTGTATCCCATAACCAAGTTCATCAACTTGTCCAACTTGATTCTAGAAAATGCCACATTTTTTTTCTTCCAAATACATGTTTACATTCTTTTGGTTTAAACTGACAAAAAGCTCTTAAAACTCTAGAAACACAGAACAGATCCTTTTAAATTTGCACTTGGCAGACTTTGCTGACTAGATATAGCCACCAATAATTATCTCTAGCTACAATTACTTGATAAACACAGGAGCAGTTTAAATTTTGGGCAATATGGAGAATGCAAAACCAAATTGCTGTGTACTTAAAGTTAGATTGAAGTTAGTCTAACTCCATGGTTTCATAAAAATCAGGTTTTAAGTAACAAAAGACAGCGGAGAAAAAGTTAATAGTGGCTGTTAATCTTTATTTGAACTCTTGTCTGGTTAAGATATTTACTAGCTATTTATAACAACAACCTGAACATTTACAATTTGGAAAGTTTACTCTTGGTTACAAATGCAGAGTTCATTATACATATTCACACAATTGTAAAAGTAATCTGTACAGAGAGACCGTTTTTTAAAACCTAGTCTTTGCTTTTATTAAAAAAAGCACAAGAAAAAACATTTTTTTAGGTCTCAAGGTAATGTATTGTCCATTACAGCATTAAACTAGAAATACATGATGCAGTACTAATTAATACCATTTTAACATGTTAAAACAATGGATAAGAAATACTGTTACTAATGCCTTCATTTTAAAGTAGTTGTTCCCCAAAGAAGAGTAAATAGAATACTTTTTGTGGCACATACATGATCAAAAATCACAAAAGGTTTGCAAATAGAAATGTTAAGTACATTTTCTGTAATTTTAATATCTATATATTTCTTTTTAAAGGTGATACATTTTACAGAGATTTAACCAACTTTGTATAAAATACCATATAAATACATTCAAAACTCATTTTTGGCAAACTGCAAACACACAAACAGCCCTTTGTCCTCTGAACAGCCTCCCTGGAGTGATGCAACCGCTCACATAAATAAGGGACACTTGCATAACGTGGTAGAGGATTAAGCTCTATTGGCATAATTTCAGAACAAATATGGACAGATAAGGCACATGTTGCATGTATTTTTCTAAACTGTATACAAATAGGTGAGATTTTCAGTTAGATTTGAAATACCAGCAGGTACAGTTTCTCAAATACTAATGTACACGCCAGTTTTGTATCATTTCTATGTCCAAAGTCGTGTAATGCAGCAAAACAGGGGGCTTTCAGTTTTGACTGGTATTTGTGCTGAACATTCTTCCTATTCAGTATTTTTGATTGTTTTTTAAGATAGCAGAAAAAGAAACCCAAATCGAAACACTAAAAGCTGTTATGAAATTGTTTATAAAACTGCACTCTGTGAAACAAGCCAGCAAACGCAACAGGCTCCAGCTCTCATTTGCACTGAAGGCAACTTAAACCTTTCCTGCTAAATTCACAAATTCACTGGATATCGTGGGTGCTTTTGCTTTGCAAAATCAGATCCTAATTTTTTAAGGTAATTGCAGAAATGCAAGTTTGATAAGCACTCACCTACACTTAAAAAATTCATGTAAAATGAACTTTTCAAATACAGTGTTTAACAGTATAATAAAAAGCAGCATATGGTATCAGTGTCATTTACAGATACTTGGGTCACCTTCATTTTAAGTTTCTGTTAATTAATAGCTATGTTCTATAAGAAACCACACAAGTGATCTGACACAGAAGTGAGCTGACTGTTCCATGAAACCACACTTAAGGCAACTTCTACCAGAACTTAACAAAAGAGGAATTAATTGTTTGTCCTAAGACATAGGAAAACCACAAATGTTACTAATGTATTTCTTAGTCCACTCTCTCGTCAATAATTCAACATCTTACGCATGGAAAACTCGTGTTTCCTAGCCTTCCTGTGGTGTCCCCCAGGCTCTCTACAGCACTATACAATAATATAATCTATTAAGTCCTTCCTCCATTCCTTTCTAAGTGAGAGGTTTTAAGCACTTACTTTAGCTGCAGGTTACACAACAGTCACACATGCCTTGTGTTAATGGGACACAAGCGCATGGCAAAGTTGCAGTAGTTCGCCTGGAGATGTGAAAATACTAAAATTAATTTTTAGCTTACAAATATAAATGATCACCAGGGAAAATAAAGTTTAGGAAATGGATTTTTTACTCACTGGTTTGCTTCAGTCTGCAATAGATTCCCCCAAGTGGAGCTGTGGAGTATTTCAAACTGAACTAATTATGGCCAGGTCCAGTGCAGTGCCAGGGACACAGTTAAAAGGCAGTTGACTCCAGTAAATAACACTGTGACTGGACTAACTAGAGTGACCAGATGTTTCTCTCTGCCCCCTCCTTTTTGTTTAAAAAAAAAAAAATTAAAACACTATTGCAAAAGAGTCAAGAAATATGCTTACATAAACGCTGTCCTGTAAAGTTGCCAGGTTCTGTGTGTGCCACAGTAATTGCCTTGGCAAGCTGAAGTGTCACAGGCCTCTTGAAGTTATCTCTGTATTTCACTTCTCACTTGAAAATCTTCTGGTTAAACCCCTGCAAGGCTGGCTGTGCTGCTCAGCATGTCAGCCTGTCCTGAACAGGTGAAAGCCAGGAGTTTCAAATTAAACAAAGCGATACTGAGGTTCTTTCCACCCCTGGACACTGCTGAGGACACTCCTTCCTATGCTAGAGCACCTTGGAACCAAATCAGTGATCTGAATTCAGCCACATACCTGCACTGTTTGTCCAGGAGAAGTGGTTTGTGGACATTTAAATTTTTATGTTTCTATCATTTGTTGTTATTAATATTTTGCATATCTTAAAGATAAATCTGTTGCCTACAAAGGAGATAATTCAGAGCTTCCTTGCTCAAAATTTAAAAAATAGAAACGTGTCAGGAAGCCTACTATAGGTAGATTTTATGTAACACTGTAAATTATCTGGGCAACAGTGAGACTGAAAAAACATGAGAATACAATGGTATTTCCCAAGAAAGAAATACCAGATTTGGAAAAAAAAAATTTTGAAGTTTCTATCCATGCACTCCTGGTTGTACAGATATCTATTCAAACCACAGAGTTACACGAAAGTCATGTGTGCTGTAAATTAAGGGATACTGTCACAGCATAAAATTTGCATCCATTAACAAAAATAAAGTCTCCTCTAGAGGGCAGCGTTGAAGCGGCAGTCACGGACCGGAACGCCTTTGTAATGCACATACTACACTGACAGGCCAAGGGAGGTACTTACCCTTATGATAAAGCTGGGAACCTTTTGGCATCTTAATAGTTTAATTAATTTTTATTACTTATTTTAATCAATTGTGCGTTACAACGTGTGAGTTCTTGCTTTCTTGCCCAGGAGCCTGCTATATTTGGCTTAGTGCAAAACCGTATGTATAAAACATTACCCTGGGTAGTGGTTACTATAACAATCTTAAAACCACAGGTGTCATTCTCCGTGGATTACTTTGCATCATTGCATAGGATGTTTTAAACTGCTGAAATCTCCCACATGTTTTGCTGGTTTGCTTAAGGATTTCAAATGCTGAAGTTGTGAAATTACAGAAGACAAAAGCTTATCTAAATATTTTATCTATTGGTTTCCTAAAAAGAAAACACATCAGAAAGTTGCTTACCATTAAAAGAAACATTCTTATTTTTAAATACACAGGAGAAAAATCCATACAGAAATAAATTCATCACCATTATATATACAGGAAGTGTCAGAAGCAGTGCATACAGGAGAGGTGACACCCCATGGGAATAAAACAAAGCATGTGGCAATATCTTGATTATGATGTTTTTAAACTAAAATATTGATGAATTGACAGTCGGAAACAGTTTCAGTTTGGGGTCAGATCAGGATTTCTCTGCCACCTGTTTTGTAATCCAAAGAAATATTCCTGAGCTCACTGGCCAAGCCATGATTGAGCTGCAAAACTCTTAATTAATCTCATTTGTCCCCATCAGAAGAGGACAAATCATCGGGTTCGTGCTCTGGCAAGGTTCCTCTCAAGCTGCCGGCACTGTGGAGTGACACAGATGGGGTTTTTTTGCCTTATTCCCTTCTTCCCCAAATCCATCCTCCCCAGAAGCTTTAGGGAGTGCAGCATCACCACTCCTGGAGCACCAGCACTGACCCAGCCACAGCCAGCAGCAGCTCCAGCCTCAGTCACGGAATGCACTTGCTATGTCTCATGGCAAGGCAGCCCTGCCTGCAGAGCTTTGTGGCTGAAAAACCTTTCGGGGGTCTCAAGTGAATTCTTGTGCCCTTACGGTTCAGTTTGGGAACTCTGCTTCCAAAACCGATTGGGCTACAGTGTGTTAAGAGAGAGGATGGTGGTGGTGACTGGAAAGATGGTCATTAGCTACAGGTTTAAATTGAAGAAGCCTTAAAGAAAGCTGTGTATCCTCTGCTCCTGGGCGGCAGCAGACATGGTTATCTTGCTTTCACAGGCAGTTAAATTAGAGGAAGGAATTTTGTTTTGTCAATTAAAAAACAAAAATACATTTGTCTGAGTTTCAGGTTCCCCCAATATCAGTAACTTCATTGTGTTACCCAGAATGTCTATTGATGAATCCATGAAGTTACACCAAATATTTTAGTGATCAAGAAAAACCAGTGGTTCAGTCTCAGGCAGACCCACATTTCATAAGCATTAGCAGCCTCTCTGTCAATCATCTTCATTGCTGCTGACATACAGTGGTAACATTCAGCTGCATTTTGGAATAGCTGTAAAGCAGTCTCAGATTCTTTCGAACCAGAGGGGAAAACAAAAGAAGAGAGGTTTCCTGGGGGAAAACACTCTAAGCTTTGTGAAAGGCTGAGATCATGACTGAGTTTTGAGCAAGACTGCCAGTACTACCTAAAAGTAAACTTTGCCTTCGTGAGCTATTTGCAAAGTCAAAGTATTCAGAGAGACCCACATAAACATTTTCTTATGGAAGGAGAAAATAATCAACTGATCTGGCATGAATTTGCAGAGCAAAGCGCATCTTTTAAACTCATTGCAGTAAGATCATGACTGCTCCATGTTTAACAACTACTCTTCTAAATATGTTTGTGTGTAAGGCACATGGAAGTCTAAATAGATTCCCTCTTAGACTCTGTGTAATTAGTACAAAACCCAACAGTTTCTCTAATAAAGTCTGTTGATCTGAATATGACTGATAATCACAGAATGGCTGGACTTGGAACCGTCTTTAAAGATCATCTAGGTCCAGCTCTGTGCCATGGTCAGGGAACCAAGTGCACTCTGTTCAGGATCTAAAGGCCAGATGAACCGATCTCAGCTGAGGACCAGGAAGGACTTCAGGTGCCAGTGACAGCCCTGCTGGGGGATCCGTTCCCTGCTCTGCTCCTGGGAGCTCCGCTCTCCCAGGTCTCTGCTCCTGGGATGACCAGGGGTTGGTAGAGTAGCTGTACCACCCACAGCCCTTGGAGACCTGCTGCTTAGTTCCTCAGAGCCACAGTGGCAGCAGTATGCAGCAGGATCCGTACCTGCCAGCATTCCTGATGGGAGTGGCAGCAGCAGGAGTCCAGAGAAGCCACTGCACGTGAGCAGTGAGTCCAATGTCCTGAACATTCCTGACTGGCTGCAGGTGCATAGATGATCTTTGTACATGCAGAACTGAGAGCCTTTGCCTGGGAATTTCCAAAGAGGATCACAAAAAGGTTTGGTAGCTGAGCTGTCGCACTGGTGGGGGTGGATACAGCTGCACTCCTGTGCTAGGGTGGTAATTCCAGCCTTCCTGCCTTACAAACAAATGTCTTGGGTGCTGTGGCAGCAGAGGCTCTGTGCTGGGAGGGGGACGGCGGCCTTGCAGAGCGGCGAGAGGGTAAAGCACTATTCTGGTATTCTGTATCAATGTTTTGCAGGCCTGGCAGTGGTCACAGTTGATGCCTACAAGCACTGGATATTCCACAAGTTGAAGACGGAATACTGACTTGTTTACCTGAAGATAATAGGACTTCGGGGTATTTCCTCAGAGAAAATATAAATTTTAATATAATTTCATAAGCTTTGGAGGTTAGCTTGTCTTGTAGCTTCAGTGATACCAAACTTCTTCAAGTAGGAGCTAGATAGAAAGCTGTTTAGTTTTTGCCAGCGTATGTAAAACAAGACTTTTCTATCTGCATTGTAGATTGTTTGTGGACACTTCCAGATTCTTGTGCTTTCTGCAGTCATTCTGGGGACTGAACTCTCATTGATATTGAAAGAAGTTCCATGAACACGACATGTGCAGGAATTTGAGTGTAGAAGCCCACAGCGTGGTTTGGAATAGTGAACTGCTTTTAGTTTGGAGATGACTGAGGGAGATGGGAAGAGCAACTGTACATTAAGGGAACAATTACAGATCTTCCTGGTGACATCAATGAGAGATTTGCCTTCAACCTTTCACAGAAAATTTTTTAGCTTTAATTTGGGCTATTAAAGGGGTTTTTCAAAAGCACTAAAGGCCAGTGGAAGCTTGTTAGCTGCTCCTTATGCCTTTAAAAACCCCTACACCAAAAGTGATAGCTGAGAACATGAAATGGAAGTAAATAAAATGCATTTTCATTGCTGTTTTGAGTTACATAATTGTTGTTTCTTGATTTGTTAGTTGATCTGAATTTAACATGGATTTAATCTGTACGGTGACCAATGAAACGGTGAGTAACTGGTAGAGATGCCAAGTCCAGCCACAAAGCCGGTGATGGGTAGGTGTAGCCCCTGAGCAGCCAACGCCAGGTAACAAACGCACTCACTGCCTGCAGCCCTGAGAGGTGTCACCTCTCCCGAGCTTGGTGGCCATTTCAGCACCGAGCAGCGCAGAGCACAGGCTCCCCCTGACTCTGGGGATAAGCTCAAGGACACCCAGAGCCTGGTCACAGACGAGAACTCACGGACACCAGACATCACCCTACCTGTGTGGAGCACAAAGCACACTCCCACTGTTCTTCAGAATCTCGGAGCAAGACCTTCAGCACCAGGTCAGCTTGTGCAGGGCAGGCTGCACTCGGATGGTCACATCCCTCTCTCACGCCCTCTCTGGCAGTAGCTGCACTAAGAGTGGCAGTGAAGCAAGACTCTTAACAGAGGTTTTGCATCTACTGAGTGCACCAAAAATGCCTCCCTTCTGTATTTTCTAAGATCAAGGCCACGAAGAGCCATAACATCACGTTTGATATTATGGTCAGGCTCTTAATTTCACCTCAAACTCGTACGCAGAACCCAGCAACTTGTATTGAGCTAAGTATCCTCCAGACATGATCTGTTAAATCAAAAAGGCATTAAGGTGATAGCAATTATGTCACTGGTCTGGTTAGGATTAACCAGTTTTACCAATAAAAATCCACAGCTTACTTTTTTGAGTTTGTGTGGCTTCAACTTCTACCCATTGGATGAATATTTGTGTATCTTTCTCTGTCCAGTTTAAAAACTTGTTAATTCAAAGTATCTCCTCCCTGTAAAGGAATCTGATTGCCTCTTGATCTTCATGTTAAGCTGAACAGACTTGGCTGTAAGCCGTCTTCTTCCTCTTTGAAATACTTTTTTATGGCTCTCTGCTGTACAATTGCTATTTTTTCAACATCTTAAAAAAATGTGACCTGTGGAATAGTTTGTAATTTTTAATTGATCCCACAGTGGCATAGGCAGATATCAAAATAATAATGATTTTATTCATTACCTGCTCTGCATGGGATGTGCCTGAGATTAGATAATTTAACAAAAGAGATTGCAAAGGTGAAGAGAAATAAGACAACAAGAGGAGAGTGCAGAGTTAGTTTACAGTTAAAACCATGTAAACCAAGAAGAAATAAAAAGCAAATGAACCCCACAAACCAAGACAATTAAATATTCCAAACTCCCAGTTTCTGGGAACCCCAAGAGCAGCATGATGTGCTCAGTTGTTTAAGAAGGGACTTAAGCAGAGCCTTCCCTGTCCTGCACCTCCCTGCACTGAAAGTATTGCCAGGTTTTTCTGTTTTGAAATTCAGCAGCAGAGGTTTCCTGGGGAATTTGTGTTCCACAGCAACAAAGCCCTTGCACATCTTCAGGCACAGACCCCAGAGCAGGACCTCGAGGTGCTTCCTCTTGAGGAAAAAAGTTTCTCTTGATTGTAGAGGAGATAACCACAGGCAGTCAAGGTTGTTCTGTTTAGCCCCAGAGTTGCTGTTTCCATCACACGCACAGCAGGTAGCGATGGATGGAGCTTGGCTTTGTTTCCTCTGCAGGTTGCAAATCCTTCTCCTGTTTGACCAGACAGTAGACAGCAGCTTCTTTCATTTTTAGGGCTGCATTCTTCTTTTCTTTGTTTTCAGCCAGGTTTTTTCACCCTTTTAATGTGCATGTGCAATGCAAATATGGAGTTGAGAGCCAAATTAGGACAGGGATTTTGCCCTCCTTCATGCAATAAGGCACACGAGGCTGGCTCAGTACTGTTAGTTCACACTGCAGCATGAGCAGTGAACACTGTTCATCCCCAGCTACTGTCGGTACCTTTATCAAATCCTGTTGTTACCATGCGCATTTTACGGGTTTGGGAGCTTTACATTATTTTCCAAGTCCATAAATGTCAGAATCCAGTATAAAAAAAGGTCAATATATTACTGTCAAAAGTTTTTTTTTCCTTTTTTTATACAAAAATTAAAAAGATCAAAATATATCACATTATTTACATATTGTGCTTCATGCTTAGAGATCACTGAAAAAGAGCACACAAACAAACATTTTAATCAGAGAAATACTCCACTCATTACACTTACTAACCTTATTGTTAATACTATAAGGATTGGCATTCAGATTTCTTTTAGTATTAACGGTACATCCAAACAACAGAATTAAAACCTTTGATATACCAAGGGTGTGCCCACATTCTAACTGAGAATTTGCAACCAGTTAGCGACATGCTGTTAACTCCAGCTGTGTCCGCATACCACATGTCTACAAGCTGGGTTAGTCATTCCACTCAGCTTCAGTGTCATGCTCCTGTTGGAGAATGAGGATTCCCCTACAAGTGTGGCTGGATCAAATCCTCATCTTACAAGTCTCTCCTCATTCTCCCAGGCTGCCAGTAGCACTTCCAGCCCCTGGCTGCTCTGGGTGCACGAGATGCTACAAATTACCTGACCACCTGCACCCAGGGTGCTGATCCGAGCACTGAAGCAGTGCAGTGGCTCTGAGTTGTAATTACAATGGCAGAAGAGTCTTTGTTAGAAAAGAAATGTTTGGAACTCTGCAACAAAGAGACAACCCACTGTTAACCTCTCAGCTGGAGAGTATGGGCTGAGTAAGTCACACGAGCACGTGGTGCAGCCTTTCCATGGGTGGTTCCTAAGCTTCCTTGGCCATAATAAAAGCCCAAGCAAGCCTGTAAAAAGGCATTCTACTGACAGTATTAACAATGATTTTTCAGGCTTAGCAAGTTTTTGTGTTCCTAGCATTGGTTTAGAGCTGAGGGGAACAAGACCTGAAGCTGCTGGAATCCTGCTCTCCCAAGGCATAACATCGTGTCTGCCAGGCCTGTGACCTGTTCCTTAAAGCGTGTGCAGCAGTGCAAACAATCACCATGCAGGGAGCAGAACTACTCAGGACCTCTTCAAGGGTATACAGTTATTAATGCTACTGTACCTTATGCCAACATCCTGCTACTGGCAGTCCGTCTGGTCCCTGCAAAATTGAATTTACAGATTCAGTTTTCCTGACAGTCACTTAAGTGTCAGACCCAAAAACCTGAAGCTGGCTTGTCACAGTAACAAAAGGTTTGGCAGCACTATTAATTACCATGCAAAACCCATTTACTGTATATGCACAAAAACGAATATGCAGGCAATGTAATCCATGTGTCATGCACAACACAAAATTGAATACACCTCAGGGTAAAAAAAAAAAAAAATTGGAAATCTACACTTTTTCCTTTAAATGAAGAAAACATGTACAAATACAAAGATTTGAAATCACAGTTCATTAACTTTATAACCTGCTTTATAAGATAGTGTTTTTTGCAATCAGACATATATATAGAAAGCATGATGTGGGAATGTATTTTTTGTTAAAATGTGCTTTTCTGTTCCGGGGAGGTGATGTAGGTATTTTTTTCCTAGATGGTATCCTATTTGTGTTAAATTTGATCCTGCAGTACTTAGTCTCTTTAAGAAACATTGAGTTGCTGAACTGAGAACAGGATGAGTTGTGGACTATGCAAAGGGAGTGAAAATACTTGTCTTGTTCCACTGGAGATACAAGAAACATACAAAAATCAGAAAGCCAGAAGAGCTCTCACTGACCAGGAGGAGAGCACTGGAAAGGAAGGAGCCCCTTAGAAGAGGAACGAGCTATGTATGAACAGCTCTCTCAAGACACTTTAGAAGAAATAGCTGACTTCAGCTGCCTTTCCTGATGCTGGATTTTTTTAAGGCTCTTGGATCTCCGATTATATGAATTTCTGCATGTAGAGCCACAGAGCACACAGGCACTGACCCTTCCTTCAGAGCCACCTCCAGACTCACTAGGGGTGGGAAGATGTGGACGCAGCAGAGAGAACTGCTAGTGCAAATACAGGCCAAAATGCAATTCTACATTTTTTACTGTAAATGTTAGTCATCACTTTTTTTGTATTCTGTATTGATTTTATATGTAAAATAGCCTATGCCCAATAAAACAGATGCAGTGAAGTAAGGTAACCCTCTCCAGCTATTCCTATGTAAGAAGTCATGCTTTCCTGTAACCTTAGTTAGAAAACACACATTTTTTCTGCAGACAGTCAATATTTTGGTCCATAACTATTAAAAAAAAAGATAAAACTGGTACATTCGCCAGAGTTGTCTGGGGGTGATGGGTATGGGGGACAAGGTGCAGAGTGGTTGTTTGACCTAAAACATCCTGACCTGCTGTTGAAGTGCACCCTAACACTGATAGTCAGGGGACTGATTTCTGCCCTGGGCTTTTTCTCCTTGTGCACTCAGAGTACTTATTTTGGCCATCATAAAACTCCACACCTTTCTACCATGTTTCACTTGAGTGACTCCAAAATGACTCTTTGTGGCTGTGTGTGAGGCTCATGCTGATGCTTCTGGACTGAAAGCCCAGCAAGCCTCCACTGCACCCTGGGCTACAGAACAAAGTCAACATTCCAACCAACCTGCAGCTAACCAGGAAGATGCTCAAGTGCTTTACTAACTGGTCGTGTTGTAGTTAATTGGAGAAATCACCTGCTGCAGTTTACCATGCCTTCAACAGAGATGGGTCCTGTGTTCTCTATATAGTTAAGATGGGAGATGCTCGGGAAATAGAACATCTCTGGGGAGTAAATATGAAGAGCTAGAGCAGGCCTGCTGTGAGGAATTGGTTTCTTGGACACATCTGAAAGTAATTTAACTTTTTGAAAGAGAAACAGCTTACTGCCCTTTTGTTTCTCTGAGGACAACTGCAAATCATCTAACACGCAGCATTTTCTATAGTTAAAAAAATGAAAATAAAACAATGACCTCTCTTAGCTAGTGGTGCAGAGCCCTTTTGGGGAGCAGAGCACAAACCTTCCTGCATAACCACTGGACCCAACCTGAGCTCTGGGCAGAGCTCTGTGCTGACACAGCAAAACCCCTCTGATGCCCAGAGTCCAGTGGCCCTGCTCTGCAAGACTGGCCATTTGTCTGAGGAAAGCTTTTCAAATCCCAGCTGGGAATGGGACTCACAGGGCTGCAGCAGCACAGGCACGAGGGAAACCAAACTGGGCCATAGGTACTGACAGAAACCATAACTGATCTTGAGCATCTGTTACCGTAAAAGGCCTGGCATCCCCTGTGTGATCTCCCATGATTTACACTCCTTATCTAAAGTAGTTTTAACTGGGCAGAAGAAGGCACAACACACTGGCATCCTTCCCCAAATGCCAGAGTGAAGCATCTCATTCCAGCTCTGCTGCCTTGTGTCCTTCCTCTCCCTGGAGGGGTTTGCTCCTCGGACAGGGCTTGGCCACAGCAGGAACACACACAAGCCATGCAAGAAAGACAGTCAGATACTGTACCAAAGGGCAGGGCAGGCTCACCCCATCCAGGCCTGGCAAACCTGGGTCCCTTTTGCTGCCTGCAATGCTATGATCTCCCTGTTTGGAAAAATAACTGCTTGTTGAGAATGATAAAGGACACGGGAATTACACAGACAGACACCCGTGTTTCAGGACAGGAGGAGGAGGACAGGTCTACAGCTTCAGAGCTCCATTTCTGATGACACAGCAAGTCAGCAGAGTGGTTTTATGGTAGGGAATTCACAAAACATGCAGAATCTGTCATCTGGGAAAGATCTTCCGTACACAAACCAGAAACTCACATTTGTAAAAGAGCAGTTAAAGAGATAAGGGGTAAATCACCGAACATGTTGAGAGAGGAAAAAATTAACTGTAGTTCACATTCAATCTCCAGGCAAAATAAAGCATATCGACTAAAGGAGCTTATTGCTGGTATAGCTACACAGCAGCCTTGGCTGCCACAGCTGTGCTCAGAGAGCACGGAAAAGTGACGCATTTCTTCAGAGAGGAAATGGGTTTTTGAATTGTCATGGAGTAAGCAGCTGGCACTCTTAATTAGGTGCCTCTGAACTAAGTTCTAAACAACTACATTTAAATAGTTTCAGTTCAATATTTGATACTTCTCATCCTGCAGCTTCAAAGCACTTCAGGGAAAGTTTTAGTCATTATATGAAAAACAGTAGTGTAAAGGAGGTAAATTTTACCAGGTCAAACAACTGCTTATAAACCACTCTAGATTTTTTTTTTTTGTGGGCTCTATCTAATGAATGAGAGGTTCTGGAAGTGGACGTGGGAGATCCAGCTTCCCCAGGCTCAAACACCCAGGAGGGTTCCTGGAAAGCCCGCTGGGGTATGCATTGCACGGCGGTGGCCTGGGGCGTGTCTGGGGAGGGACAGCTCTGAGCCACAGGCAGAGGAACCAGGGGAGGTCTCTTCTCCCAGAGGCACTTCTTGGCAGCCTGAGGAGCTCCAGCTCATACATCACTTATCTTTGGCAGAACTGTGATGCTATCAACCCCAACATGCTTCCCCAGGCTCATCCCTCGCTTGGTTTGCACGGATGAAGGGATGGAGCTGATCTTGTTTTCAAATCACCTCCTATCCACTGCACCCAGTTACTCCCTGATTTCAAACATGCTCAGAAGCCAGGCTGGCAGCTTCACACTATCTCCTGAAGAGCTCTACTGAGGTCCATTGTTCCTGACTACAATAAGAAGGTCTTTACACAAAGATGCTTTATTTTTACTGCTGTGGCTTGCTCCCATCTGGCCAGTGAGGAGCCCTTACAGCGAGCAGTGAGCTTCCAGCAGTGCAGATAAACCAGTACGAAAAGTGAGAAAACAATAACCATCTGCTCTGATTGACTGCAAAAGAGAGAGCTCCCAAATCCTCCCTGCTTTTCCCTGGCTGCAAAGCTGTGCCTCCTTTTCAGCCCCAGCAACCCGTGCTTAGGATGAGTGAAATGGAAAACGTACCACAGGACAGGGCTGATCCAGTCCGGGAGGGCCTGGTTCCCCCTTCTGTCCTTTGGCCCCTTTTCTCCCCGGTATTCCTCGTTCACCCTGTCAACACAACAGGAACATATCAGGAGCAAGGGAAAGAAACACCTTTGCTTCATGTCTCACAGCACTTGCAGAGTCCCAGTCCTCACCCAGAGTAGGGACACTTGCACTAGTGTGACCTCAGCTGAGTAGTGAAATCACTGTGAAAATCTTCAGTTAAAGCTGAGTGGAAACATTGTAATAGATAATTTTATAACAGATTGACTAAATGACCAGTTTCTGCTGGAACCCAGGTTGGTATCTGACAGCAAGTGGGAGCAGCAGCTTCCAGCCCCTGCCCTGTGCTCAGCTGGGCTCCTGGCTCCACCTGGTACCCCTTTGTTCAAGGGTCCCTGTAACAAAACCTTTGACTTGGATCCATTTTCAAGGGCTATAAACCAAGACCAGCAATTCTTTGCAACTTGGAGCTGTCAGGCTGCTCCATTTCCCCACAATGGCTGGGCTGGGGTGGGGGCAGGCTTGCAGAAAGCCCTTCCAAGTGGGTAGGAATTAACTGCCTGTCCTGCCCTGCGGTGGGAACGTGCAAGTCCCTGGGCTGCACAGAAGGCCGTTCAGCCGTGGCGCCCGGGGCAGGCAGCGCTGCCTGCTAAACAGAGCAGCCTGTCCTGCCCCACGAGCATCCAGACAGCCACAACCCACTCACCTTCTCGCCTCTCTCACTTCTCTCTCCTTTCTCTCCTCTGAGACCTGGGAAACCCTGTCACCACAATTTTAAGGTGGGAAAAAGGAGAAACAAAAAAAGTTTTGTAAGTTTAGTGTGTGAATGTCCCAGCATCTCAGTTCAACATGAGCCAACTCCAGCCATCAGCCCATTCTGCCATGGTGAAGAATGACATTTTCTTCCTGTTC
This sequence comes from Callaeas wilsoni, assembly GCA_013398955.1. Taxonomy (NCBI): domain Eukaryota; kingdom Metazoa; phylum Chordata; class Aves; order Passeriformes; family Callaeidae; genus Callaeas; species Callaeas wilsoni. The sequence continues at coordinate 144,062 of VWPU01014403.1, read as the reverse complement.
ACTTGGTGTGTCAGCAACTTCTTGGGAAAACTGGAGTGCTTCACCACACTCCAGTAACATTACAGCTATTAGAAATTTTCATTTCACTGAATCCAGTACAAATATTCTTAGTTGGAAAGGGAAGTCCTGGCAGCACCTTTAGGTGAGCAATTCCACTGTGCAGTGGAAGTAGCCCAGCAACTGGCCTGAATTCAGCCCCTTCCTACAGCCATCATTCCATGGGCATTGTGTTTAAGGGAGAGCAGTCTATACAGTGTTAGCTACATATTTTCCCAGCAATCTCAAGTTACGTGTGTGTTATTTGTGTTTCTACATGAATAATTAATGGTTTCCATACTCACGTCCAATCCTGGCTCCCCTGGCTTTCCCTGCAGATGTAAAAATAAAAATTAATGTGTGCTGCGTTGAGTTTGGTGTTGCAGACAAACAGATCCAGTTGGTTTCACACGGTGGTGAGAGCATGGGCTCATCCAGGAGCCCTTAGGGTTGGAGGCTGCTCCTTTGCCAGCCACCAGGGTAGTGCTGGTCCAGCTCTGCACTTCTGGCTGGACTCCCCGCAGCAGGATTTTACAGCCCCTGGTTTAGGACTGCACCCCAGTGTCCCTGCTCCTCTCCCACAGCTGTGATTACCTTCTCTCCTTTGGTACCGGGTAAACCAATGAGCCCTGGAGCGCCCGGGAGACCCTTAAGTTAAAAAGAAACAAGGCATTGGGATTGTTTCCTGTGAGACAGGTTTCTGTCAATAGCCAGAAATAAGATTTGGGAAAACAACTCACAGCGGGTCCAGTGTCACCGTGGTCCCCCTTCTCACCACTGTCGCCTTTTTGTCCCTTTGCACCATCCAAACCCTGCAGAAATGTAACGGGTCAGCCAAGGAGACCTGGCAGCTCTGCCCAGGGCAGCCACCCCACGCACCCACCACCTCCCACCCCTTCTCTGGGGTGCTTACACCCACACGGCTGTCCGTGTTTTGCTCTTGACCACATCATATAAGAAAATATCTGAAAATACAGCTTTTAAGCCTTTAGGTTTGGAAACCCTGACTCTCACCGGCCTCAGGACTCTGTGCTGGAGGAGGGGTTTGGGTTGTAAATGTTTGGAAGGAAAAATGGCTTGTTTTCCAAAATGCCAACTGCTGAACAGTGTAACCAAGGGATGCGTTGTGACAACAGTGACAAAAAACTCAGTCTCCAGAGCTGACAGGCCTTTGTGAGCCTGTAAATAATGCACTGGCAGCTGAGAAACTGGGTGACATTTAATTTATTGACTTACTTTAGGCCCCTGGATTCCTGGAGGACCCTGTGGGAAAGACAGTGGTGCATTTGAAACAAAAGAGAATTTAAAAACATACCCTAAACTTTCCTTCCCAAATAATTTCTTGCTCAAATTACAGGCTGACAATGGTCAAATATTTCTTTTCAGGACAGGTGGCAGTTGATTTTGTTCTCCAATATCAAATCAGGGGGCAGGGGAACTGAAAAGGAGCACTCTGTGTAACATGGGACAATAAAGCTCTGCAACACAAGGTTTGGAGAGTGAGTGGCCCCAAAAGCTTTGCTGAAGGAAGTGACAGGAAGCTCTGGGGGGTGGCATTGTGCCATCACAGCCCTCCACACCTGGGCAGGGCTGGGATACCTCCCAGGCCATGAATGCCACCTGAAATGCCACCTGCTTTTGAAGCATGGTTTCTCAAGGTGAATCTTGGACCCAGCAGAGGAATCCCAGCCTTCCCAATGTCCTTGACAGCTCTTTTTGGAGCATTGTAGGCACCAAACCCCTTCAATATCGCCATCAAAAATGCTCTGTGTGTTCATCACCACCTGCATCCTCACCCAGTGCAGCTGATGGCAGAAAACTTAATGACTTGGGTCAATTTAGGGGAATACAGACACCATCATGGTGGGGAAGAGATTTTCCCATCCCACAAGATTATATCTTTTCTCCATCCCAAAGAACAACTTGGATTTTTGCAAAAGGAGCCATAAACTCTAATGTACTCTCCGAAATTGGGTGCTTTCATTTGTCCAAAGACAGATCAGACTCTAGCACTTCCCTGTTTTTTTTTTTCCCAGATTCAAAACAGCCCACAATGATTAAACAGGAGAAACCACCCTTGTCCTGATCTAATCACATACAAAAACAAATCTGCAAGAATCACTTCCAGAGTCCTACCATAGGGCCAGGTAATCCGGGGGGTCCAGGCTCAGGTATGATCTGCAGAAGGGAATTAAACAGCACATTAACAAGGCTGGGCAGGAGAGAAGATGGTTCAGGAGTCAAAACCTCACAAAGCCCAGAATCGTGATTTAATGCCCAATTAATTACAACAGCAGCATCCAATATCTTAACCACCAATACAAAATCTAAAGTAACTCCTTAGTGCCAAGTGTGCAAGCTGCTCTTCCCTAATGTATAAACCCCATTTAGACACTTCTGAAAGTTCTTGCAGAAAACAGTTGGGTTTTGCTGATGGATATGGCACTGGTGGGTCCATCCTGCACCCCCAACTTTGCCTGATCCTTTGTCATGAAAGAGACTTTACGTTGCCAAGATCTTACATGATTATTCTGCAGACATGGTGACCCAGTGTCTCCTTTTTCTCCTTTGTCTCCTTTTGGCCCTTCTGCTCCCTGAAAGATAAAAATGTAACACTGATGTGCTGCATCTTCCAGAAAAGCAAAAATGAGAGAAAAATAGGTTTGTCTCCCTCCAAACACCAGCCTTGGGTCAAGCAAGGCTCATGTTCATCTCCAGGGGACTTTGAAGAAATATTTTCTCCTCCTTGATACATTCTGAATAAGCTGATTAGAAATGGAAATTCAAAGCTCCCACATCCACAACTCCACAGCAAGGTGGTGTGGAGAGGTCATTGCTTAAATCAGCCAACCCAGCCTCATTCTGAGCATTTGCAGAAATCAGTGCATTAAAGAACCAAGAGCAGAGGGACAGGGACAGACAGAGGGACGTACCGGGGGACCTGCTGAGCCCATTTCTCCTGTCTCTCCTTTCTGCCCCATGAGCCCCGTGCTGCCCTGGTCACCCTTTGCTCCTTTGGGACCCTGCCAGTTGAGAGAAAACAACATGTTTAGGAGAAAACTCTTAACATAACCCGCCACAACAGCCACTTCTGCGTTTCTGCCGTTTCCCTCCGCATCGCAGTGTGAGCTCATGAGAACATGTTTTAACGTTCAACCTCACAGACACCAGTTTTGAGGGTGCAGCAGAATTTGGCTGGGCTGCAGGAGGGGTTGCAGCCATTTGAGGCTGGGAAAGTTTACAAAAAAACTTGAGACAGCATTGCATGAACTGCTTGTAAAAGGAGCCCCTTTAGCTCGGCAGATGCAGCCACGAGCAGCATCAGCACGCTCAGAGTGGAGCAGGGGCTGCAGGCAAAGGGCCATCAACTCAGGGAGACACAGCTGAACACCACAGAGCAGAGCTCGCTCCTGCCAGGCTGGATTTGCTTCTCACAGACACACAGGAAACTTCCTTTTCATTTGGCTCCTGGCAAGGCCTCACTCGATCCAGCCGTGCTCCGCTCACCTTTTCACCGTCCATTCCAGGTAGGCCTGGCAAGCCCAGCTCTCCCTGAAGGGACACAAAGAAAGGGGAGCCCATGGTGAATTAAATTAAGAATTCATCTCGGGAAAGCATTTTGCAAGGAAATGAGTTATTCACATGCAATTGCTGTGGTTATGGGTTTGCCACTGCCAGGCTCAGGACCAAGGAGGTGTCAGTGATGCACCAGCATCACCAGCTGATCTGGATATTGACACAGAGACCTCAAAAGACACCAAAATCCTGTCCCATCCTGTTCTTTCAAGAGATACTTTTCTACGAATTACATTCTTCTTTTTAAGAAACAACAGGTTTCAGGTTACAGACTGTTTCTTGCAAAGCAGGAGGACAGCAGGTCCTGGGACATTGTGCTGGAGCAGCAAACAGCACACAGGGAGGGTGGGAATGAGGGTGGCTCTGCACGGCCACGGGACTGCCAGCCCCTCTCACAACTGCTTCTCCCAATTCTGCCTCCTGCCACAGACAGATGAGGCTGTCTCAGAGGGGCTGGGGTTTCGTCTGTCAGGCGCAGAACTGGGACTGGATTTCTTTCTGGGACAGCATCCTCTAGAAGAGGCTGAAGACCAGAGACAGGTCAACAAAATTTTGGCTTCTGTATGAAAGCTGCCTTTTTTTCAGCCAGAGAAAGGGCTAAATAGCACACATAGCCTCAAACTCCTCCACAGCCGGCTTCAACCGCCTTATTTTGCCTTGGGAGACTCCTTGTGGAGAGTTACTAATGACAGTGCTGCTTGGCAGAGGTCAGGCTCACCTTGGGACCTGGAGTGCCTTGGGGGCCCGGTGGCCCTGGGGGACCTGGTGGACCCTGAAACACAGCAAACAAAACAGGCTTGATCATGACCAAGAGGAACAAGGCACGCTGTCCTCGTGCTGTGGGGATGAGCAGCTCCCAGCCACGATCTGCCAGAGACACTCGGGTGAGGGGAACTGCCCAAACACCAAAATGAGCTCGACTGACACGGAGTGACCCGAGGTCCCTCCGCCACGGGGTGGTTCACGCAGAACAGAACACGACGGGAGCGAGTCAGGTGTACAGCTGCAAAGACACGGGTTAAGAGGCAGAATGCCTTTAGCCAGAGGTGTGACCCCAAATCTGGTGGTCTCTTTCTGCATCCTGCCCGCTCCAGCCAGCCAGCCTAGGAAGCAGCATCCTGCTGAAAACGGTGTCAGTCAGCCAGGGAGATGCAATTAAAGAGGGGAAACAAAGGAGTTTGTGTGAGCACTAACAACAGGAAAACCTTGCACACTTAAAGAAGTTATTTTTCCTGGGCACTGCTGGATGCAAAGACCAAAAACCACCTTGAGATGAACAAGTATTTTCCAACTTGCAAGTTATTTCAAGCAGCAAAATTTGTGGTCTTGCTCAGAGGAAAACCAAACCAGTGTCATATCCTCGAGCACGTTTCTCCGTGGCTGCACACTCAAATGCTGTTACATTTAGTCACACTGGAAGCCCTTCCAGAGCCTCGTCCATGAGACAGGTCAGTGCACAAACACTGCAAACAGCAAATAAGCAGGAACACAGCAAAGTTAGTGAGGTTCAGTGATGTGCCCCTCAGCAGTCTCTGCATGCAGAACATGGGACAGGGTCTGGGTCCAGCGGATGCAGCCTCCAGACATTTGATGGAGCCTCTCCAACCATTGCACTCCACAAACTCCACTCCCAAAGCTGCGTGCCACGCGGACATCTGGCAAACGGAAATTACCAGCACTTTGTGTATCCCTGCAGCCTGTTATAAAACAATTAGGACGGTTCTCAAATATGTCTGTAATTAAGTATTTATTCTACTCGGCTTATTTCATCCTAATGAAAAGGTCAGGGCACTATTCAGTGGGGAGCTTAAGGCTTGGGTGCCATTCCCCTTCCTCCCACAACTGCTGCCATCGAGTTTTTGCTGCTACACCCTAAGTATCCTCAGCCCCCAGATGCAATAAGCTCTTTCTTCCCTCCCAGCCAGCTCTGTGCCAAGCCAGAAATCTCAGGACGAGACGTATGAAGAGGGTGGACACATTGTGGCAGAGCTTGGCAGATTTCAGTCCTTTCCCATGAACTGCAGTAGTCAGCCTTGGTGCAGGGCTTACCTTGAGTGCATCCAGGATTCGGCCGTCGTAGTCGATCACCACGGTGTCTCCCTGTTCCCCCTTCAGCCCGGGGGGACCCTGCAGCCGGGGATGAATCCTATTTAATGTTACAGCACCGAGAGGTGGCTGGTATGAAAGCAAAGACCGGACACGCAGCGTTTGGGGGTTATCATCTTACAAACACCAAGGATTTAACCAGTCCCTAGTCTGACAGCTGGAACTGTCAAACCTCAAAAGGCCATCAATTTGTGTAATGGAGAAGAGCATAAAAATCCTCACTCAATTACTCCTATTCCCATCTTCCCTCTTGCAAAAAAAAAGGGTCACAGGATGGTCATGTGGATAAGAAAATTGGACTTGACTGATTTCCCATGTCAGCATTCAGTACCTGGGCGATCATTTGTTTAAATATGCGCCATCGCTATTTTCTCACACTGAACTGATCCTGAAGCAATTCATCCACATACTAAGCAGAAAGAGGTGGTGGGGAACAGCTAAAGTTGAGACGAATACACAACTCCAGACTGAAATCCTGAACATCCATACCCGGGGTCCAATGGAGCCAATTCCTCCCTTCTCACCAGGTTCACCCTGAAAATGAAAAATCACATTTTTTTTCAAAGAGACCAAGGAAAACATAAAATATTTATCCTAAAAATACTGTACCCACCCATAAAGATATGTTTTAGATTAAGAAAAAGTATGACACCAACAAGAGACTGTTTCTCCTAGCACAAAATAGATTTGACCTGACAGTGAATATGTTTTGCAAAAACCAATGTTGGTGTAACAACAGGAGAAGTAAGAGAAGGTCTCATCGCAGGGGGAGCAGAGTGGCCAGCTCGGGGCTGAGCTCCCTGTATGGGCTGTGCTGCTCTCCAGCTCCTCTCCCTGCTCCGAGCGTGCCGAGCTCCAGCTCTTTGTGCTGGTTCCACATGGCTCCCTTTGCTTTAGGCTGAGTTTTGCATGTGGAAAGTTTCAGCTGAGATGTTTAAACCGTTTTCAAGGGTGAGTTTAAGGAAAAGTTCTGTGCCAAGTTGTTCCCTTTCTTCCTCCTCTTTTTTATTTTTTCCCCTTCCCTTCCTTTTTTCTTTCTTTTTTTTTTTTTTGAAAGTTGGAGAGTTTTAAAAAGCCATAGTACTTCCACAGCAGTGACCTGAAATTCTGTTCGAGATTCAAAAGATGTCTCATTTGTCATACCCATGTTAATCCCCTTGTTGACCAAATTAAAGCCTTCCAAAAAGTAAAAAAATGGCAAAAATGTATGGGAAAAAACCTAAATTCAACCAGCACTGCTACTGTCGTTTCAGAAAAAAATTACTAAGGTTCACCAGAGCCCACTTTCTTCCTAACATACACTTTCTTGCCCAATAAGGAATCACGACTCTCTGATACAGAAAATATTAGGGCATCCAGATCCTACTAAATACAAAGCAGCTGAGGGGGTAAATAACAGCCCATGGATGCTGTCCAGGTCTCCTCACCACTTAACAAACCCAGACTGTCTAATTGCATCTCTCAGCAGTTTTGGAAATCAGGAAGATAGGACAGCTCACAAGAGCTTGGGGCTCTGAAGCAATACCACAGCCATCAATAACATGGGATCAAAATGTGATCAGAATTCTACCTTTTTTGAGGAAAAACGCAATTCAGTGGAAAATGTGCAAGTAAGTGACTTAGAAGCTCTTATACTGATCTCTGCTTGAACCAGCTTTCATCAAATCACCAGGAAAAGGTAAAACACTCTTAACATCTCTCCTTTTGTGGCAGTTTTGGCACTTTCTGAGTCTTTCAGAAGGCAAAGGCCCAAAACACCTCCTCAGCTGGAAGGCTCTGCCTCAGCGATGCTGCACCCAGAGTTCCAGCTTTTCTTTACCTTCAGTCCTGGGAAGCCATCTGTGCCGTTCTCTCCCTTGGGACCCACGCTTCCTTTTTCTCCCTGAAAACAAAGCCATTTAGACAAATGCTGTACAGGGAGGATGGAGAACAGGTTTCTTCAGGTTATCATTTTCTTGATTTATCTTCATTTTACGTACACAAGGGAGCAGAGCTGTAAAACACATCTCCTTGCTCAGGTGAAAATGGGGAGCTTTTTGAGACAAAAATGAAGCTTTCAGATTCAGCAGTTTGGCTGTGGGTGGTGTGTTCAGCCGTGCAGCTGGCCCCAAAACCACAGCACAGAATCATAAAATCAGAATGTTTTATGCTGGGAGGGGTCTTGGAGATCATCCAGTACCAACCCCCTGCCATGGGCAGGGACACCTTCCACTATCCCAGGTTGCTCCAAGCCCCATCCAACCTGGCCTTGGACACTTCCAGGGATGGGGCAGCCACAGCTTCTCTGGGTACCCTGTGCCAGGGCCTCACCACCCTCACAGTTTCTTGATCTTTTTCCACACCAGAGGAGAAATGTTTCTCAACCTGCCCCAGTTGTGATAGGGTGCCAAAAACCAGACAGCAAAAGATGCTGCCCAACACATGCATGAGATGGACACAGAGTAGAACGTACCTTAGGGCCCACAAGTCCTGGTTCCCCAGGGATCCCATCATCACCCTAATGAAATAAAATATAAAAAGTGAAATATTCAGAGCTCGTGCACACTTAGTAGCTTCCAACACATCATTTGACCTCACTGAGTGTTGCACAGACCTGAAACTCACTCAGGTTTGCAGGCAACCACGGGAGAGCTGCAGCAAGGAGCGCAGGAGGCTCCAGCATGCTGCGCTGCTCCCACCCAGCCCTGCCTCTGCCTCCCCTGCTCCTGGGAACGTGGATGGGCATCTTCCAGAATGTGTTTACAGCAGGCCCTGGCAAAGGTCTTCTCCTCCCTTCATCAGAAACTAAATATTAAATCCCTTTGGGCCTTTTGGGTCCCAAAGACCTCCTGTAAGCTGCCGTCCATCCTCATGGACTTCATCACAAGTCACCAACACCCTCTGCCAGGAGCGCGTTTTCTGGTTTTGCTTGTGCTTTGTTGTTCTCCTGAAGTAAAACCATTTCATGGGTGCTGACGAGATTAGTTTTACCAGCCAGCTATGAAACGTTTTAAGCCAAATTCTGGCCTGAAAAACACCCATGGCCACACCTGTTTTGGGGCAAAGCAGTAAGAGAGAAAGGCTGGGCCCTGTCAGTGCTTTGACTTCACTTACAAGCAGGGATATATCCACTTCTTGATGGCACCACGCAGAGAAAAGGTGGAGAGCTTGGACATGTGAATCTCTCACAATGCTCAGTGCCCAGCCAAGCTGCATTCCTGGCCTTCAAGTGGACATTTCCCGTGGGACTGCAGTGCTGCATGGCGATGGCCACCCCAGGAATTTCAAACCCATCCCAAGGCCCCTGGGCAGAGAACCTCCTCCAGGCACATCTTGGTTCATTGAATTACTGGAGAGAAAGGGCCCAAGACCTACTGCTTTGCTTGGCATTTGCTGTTTTATTCTTTGTCTATTGGGCAGATGTGCCTGCAGCTTCTGGCTTGCTTGTGGAAATGAAAGCCAGGCTGCAGGCACAGCCATGCCCCGCTCCGGGATCGCGTGGGCGAGAAACCGAGGGAACACAGGGAAGGGTTGGTGTGGACAGCCACAGCCACGGCTTCTACATCAGTCTCTGGCAATGGTTTCCCTAGCCAAGCACAGAGCAAAGCAAAGAAAAAAAAATTAAAAATAATAATTAAAAAAAAAAAAAGTAAAAAAATCACCATTTTACCTTTTTCCCTTGGACACCAGGCTCACCCTTCAACAGCAACATCAACAGAAGGGAAAGAAATTTGGGGACATAACAGAAAATAAGGCCAATTATATGGATAGACAAAATTAATTGTAAAATAAATTGTAAAATTAAAATACTTCGCTTGTGCTGATCATATTTTTCCCCCTGAAATGCAAGAAAGCACATTCCCACAGCACAGCAGATTCCAGCCCCCTGCAGCTCCCTCCAGCCCCATTCCAGGCTTGAGCATGGGCAGTGGATTTGACGATATTTGATATTGAGGAAGTGACACATTCAGACATTTACACCCCTAGTCAATGGCTAATGCAATGCCTTGGAATTTTATATCTGATATATACAGATGAGTTCAAGTCCACTGCAAAATGCTTATTTTCATCCCCACCCCTCTTATGCAGAATTATTTCAAGAACTCATGTTAAAATTAGACAGATTATTACCCACCTTTGGTCCTGGAGGTCCTCTGGCACCCTGTTGAATATAAGAGTGATCAGTTTACTTGTTTGAGAACAGAATATAACATGATAAAAACAGTTCTAAGAGTACTTTAATTCAATGAAAAAAAAAAGAGACAAATGTCAACTTCTCGTCTTCCCTTACAAATACAGCTGTATTTGTTCTCTGTGCTCCTAGTAAATAATATCTTTTTATGGCTCATGCATTTTATGTATAATAAGCACCTTTTTATCCAAGGTAGACCTTAGCAAATTGGAGTTACAATGCCAGGTGGCTTCAGAGGGGCAGAAGTCGGGATACAGGAGCACCACATCCCTCCAGAAGAGCCAAGGGGACACAAAAACTGGCCTCTCTTCTCCCCAGGGCACAGGTGGCCCTGGACAAACATCCATTTCAGGGCACCTATCATTTCATGTGGGGCTTTTTGTCCTCCATAAACAACAACACAAACGCACTTGCTGCAGTGAGCTGAAGGGTGATGGACAGTGAGGGTGAGGGGCACACACACAGGTGCTTCTGGGCAATACTGACCATGACTCCATCCTCTCCTGGCTCGCCTTTGAAACCCTGCAAAAAATAAAAGGACCAACATTGAAACTATTACCTCTCATTCTCCAAAATGCTCAGCAATAATTACAATGTTCCACTGCATTATGCTTTAGCCTATTTTTTTATTAAATAAATTGCCAGTGGTCTTCAGATTTGCAACAGATCATCCAAAGGGTATGAATTGGGGAAGAGATCTCCTGGCTCTGTGAATTACAACCAGCACCTGCAAATACACGCCCCAGGTCCAGCTCTTTGCTCCAAAACTTGAGAGGGAAGGTCCCCTCCTGCTCCCTTGCCCCACACCCCACGGCTTTGCACTATGAGCAGCCTTTGGAGCCCAGCTGTGGCTCAGGCTGGGGACTCAGTGGTTGTGGTGGCAGCACTGGGGAAGGGGACACCCTTCACCCTCCTGTCCCTCGCGAGTTGGAACTGCCTGATACGTGCTCGCTGCGCATCTCCCGTCCTTACAGGGGAGCCTGGAGGTCCTCTTGGGCCATCCTTTCCCGTGTCACCAGGAGGCCCCCGGGCACCTGGGGGTCCTGGCGGACCAGGGGGGCCCATGGCTCCATCTCGACCTTGATCACCCTGGAAGAAGTTCACACAGACATGGTGAGACGAAGCCGTGTTGGCAAGGGCCGGTCTCAGAGTGCCCACAACACATGCACTGCATCCCTGGGCCACCAGCACCCTGGCCTCTGCTGTCCCAGAGGAATTTAACTGCAGCTTCCAGCTGGGAAAGCTGGAAGTGAGCTCATGGCCAGTTTATGCCATTTGGGTCTGGTTCCTCAACCAGCATTGTGCTCAACACATTCCAACGAGATTTAATCTCCTTAAGCCCTTACCCAGGGACCGCCTGCATGGAATCTACCAACCCAACAGCACCCAGAACAACCCAGGCCCACAACACGCTGGCAGGGAGCATGCACACACTGCCATGGCTCAGTGCACCACGCCAGAAAACCACACACGAAAAAGTGGCTGTGCTTAATCTCCTCCTTTAAATACAGCCAAGGTCACGCGTGACCGTCCCGAGCCGCTCACGCCCTGCTGGTTTTGGGTGCAGAGCACACGCTGTGTCCCTGTGGCTGCGCGGCTTTGGTGGGTGCCATTCCCAAGGGGAGCATCCCGTGGGGCTCCAGGCTGGGTATCAGCTCCTGGCCCCCCATCAGCCAGCCCAGCTCAGCCCAGCCCCGGGGCCGTGGCCCAGCCCATCCATTCGGCTGCACAATGGGAAAGCCTCATGGCAAGTCGGCCTCATAAATCTTTTAGCAACATCTGGGAGAGTCACCATCGAGGCAGTAAGAGGGCTGTGTTTAATATGCGGTCCACCCTCAAATCGGGGACAAGTGTGGGATTTTTCAGAAGTCCTTAAGTGACTTAGCAGCACAAGTCCCACGGCCTTTCAACAAGATCTGGGCTCCTAAATCACTTGCATAGCTTTTTAGAAAACCCAACTGCAAATGCTGAACACTGCAATCAATTATGTCGAGTCTCCCACTGAATTTTTCCTAATTACAATGTCACATTTAGAATTGAAGGATTTAGATTACTCTAATTTTAATACATTTTATTTTACAATACCAACACTGTTCATATCAACATTTATAGGACTTTGCTGCTTGATTCTCAAATCTCACAAAGAACCAAAGAACTCTACTTTGACAATGCCTGCCCCCTAAATTCCAATGGGATTTCAGTCAAACATGCTCCCAACAAGCATCTCTAAACACAACCACGGTCGTGGCAATTTAAAATAGCAACAGTGCACTGTCAGCCAGAAAGATAAAACAAAAGCAGCTCAAACAATCACAGCAAACCAGAGGCAGCAGATTTGGTGTCTACCTTGAGCACTCGCCGGCTAAAGACAAGCTGATCATTAGCCAGAAATCCATGATTCAGGTGGGGGAAAACCATCTATCCAGAGAAAGTGGGAGGCAGAAGGAGAAAGAGCAGCAGTTTAAGATGAAAGCACAGCAGAAGAGCAAGTTTTAAAGGCTGTAGCAATATATAACAATTTTTTTTTTTAATAACTAGTTGATACATTAGAAAGTAATAGCCTAGGTAGCCAACACTGGTGGGTTTAAGGTTCTGGATACACTGGATCTTTGTAAGCAGGACACAGACTGAGGGAAATAAGTATTTTTTCACTAGTTTGCTGCACAATAGGACATTCAAAGCAGCTGGGGCAAGGATTCCCCTACTGCAGAATAAAGAGTATTATTCCAGTAAACCCCATAGGGGATGATATATCCCAGCATTTCCCTGAGACCAAATATTGTATTTGTTTTCAGAGGCTCAAATGATACCGATGTATTCCCAGCCTGCAAATTGCAGATAAATCTCCCAGATTCATATGATGCAAAAACAATGTATTTAGACTGTGTCAGTAGTCATTGCTATTGTCTTTTAGCCTTTCCACTCATCTATCTAGGGAGAAGCAGTAGGACATTTCCTTTCTCAGGACACCACGTGCTTCTCCCTTTCCCCCATCCACCCATCCCTGTGCACATCCATAGGAGAATCAAGAGGGTGGAGTGAAGCCACAACAAACCCTGAAGGAACACACAGCAAAGCCTCCGTGAGGATTTTTGGAGGTTTCTGGGGAACAAACCTCTTGTCCAAATTGCCAAGGAGCTTTTAAACCTTGCACACCAATAACAGATAACCCCAAACCTCAATCCTGGGGGGAATAGTGCACTGGCAAGGCCACCTCCTGTCCAGCTTCCCAGCACAGATGTTTTATCAACATCATGTCAAGAAGAGAGGGGAAAAGTCAAGTCAGACAGAAAAAACGAATTGATCCCAGAAAATAAACCTCTACTAAGAATTTTTTTCAAGATGTAGAGAGAGGCTTTAAGCTCAACACCCAGTTAAACATAGCCATTTTTGGGAAGAACAGCACTGAAATACTGAGAAATTGAAATTAATGGGGACACAGAACCCTTGCATGTGGTCAGGTCCTCCAAACACTACAGAAATCACCAAAAAGACTCTACTGAGAGCAAAGGGTTTTGTGGTAGACAGAAGGGACACAGTTCTGTGGCTCGTTATGTGCATAAAGTATACAAGAGCATAAAGTGGGATTTTCATAAAAGCCCACAGAGGAAAACAGGAACTGAATTTTTTTTTCTTGTCCCTCAGACTGGTGAGCATCATCCAAATAGACACGTTCCAAGGCCAGCCCTATCTGTTTTAATGGAAAATAACAATTTGCATTTGCTCTGAGGCCAAACACACCATATCCCACCAAATCCAACCATCACATGTTTAATTTTAAACAGCCTGGGCCCATGAAAAGTGAACAGCCCTGAGTGATATTAAATAGAGAGACACCATCCCTGGTTCAAGAAACATCCAGGCTCAAGGAGAGGGGTTAAGTGTCATGTAGTAACATATTCCACGCTTCCCAAAGCATCTGGTTGCAAGGCACTGGGCTAACAGGCCACTGGGTCTGACCCCATGTAGCAATGGAATATCAGAGCACAGAAACCTTGAACGGTGGTAATTTCCACCTTTAGAGTCCTCAACGCAGCGATTTCAACATAACACTCCAAACTAAGCAAATAATAAAATAAAAGTATCCATAGGTGTCTGTTGACTGTCACAGAGAGCTCTGCAGGATGCTTCCTGTGCTGAGTTTTTATCTGCAGTGTGAGCTTGGCAAGCACTTCTAATTCTGCAGAAAATAAGGGAGAAAAGCTCCTTTTGTGCCTTTATCGAGCTGGTTCAGCCACACTAGCGTTTGGCCCCCAGCAGCTCTGGATACAGGAGATGCTGGAGCCATCTCCATCAGCACTGGCCATGGGCACGCACGTGCCGTGTGGGCCACTGCAGACAGCATTTCTCTCACCAGCTGAAGCTCATTTTCTCCCTCTGGAGAGCAAACCCGGTGCTGCTGCCACAGGCGCTGCGCATCCGCTGGCCCAGATGTGCAGAGATTCCTCTACCCCATCATTTGTCTCAACATCTCATCTGTCAGTACGAACAAGATCACCCAGCTAAGTTCATAAATCCAGAGCAGTCAGCCCAGTGCCGGCTCAGGGAGCAAGTCAGGCTTATAAAAGCAGTCCTTTCCAGGGGAGCATCAACGTATTCGATTGAGAGAGAGAAGCACAGGCACAAATATCAGGGCACAGCTGTCCCAGCCTCGGCAGCACCCTGCTTCAACTGCCTCTATCCTCCCAAGAGCAGAGGGGAGCTGTTATGGATTTCTCCCTGTAAATACACTTCCGTGCATTCTGTCTCTACATTTGGGCATATTCATTCCCCATCCTGACCAGGTGAGGCTTCACAGCATCCTCCCTCATGCTGCTTACAACAATGAGCATTCAGAGATCAAGGCAACCCAAGGCGATCTCCTTCCTCAGCTTTCCAAAATCACCCTCCAGCAACTGCCACCAGGAACACTCCCACGTGCAGTAATCTCGATTTTTGTCCATGCTGGTGGCAGGTGTTTATCACAGGAAGAGAAGCAGCGCAGACATGAACATACTCCGTAGCTAATCCCTAATTGCCATCACCTCACTCCCAGCACACACAGTCCCTCCGAAGCCACCCGAAGGATTATTCTCTTTTAATCCATCATTCCTAATGATAGTGTTTCAGTGTTCATTGACGCACTCCATCCTCATTCCAATGCCCATGGACACGACTTTTACAAGGAAGAGGGCACTGGATATAGCCTTAGTTATTTATCTTCCCATTGATGCAGTGAGTTGCATTGACACATCTTTCAAAATCAGCTAAACAAAGCCACCACTGAAACTTGAGGAATAAGACAGATTAAATTCAGAAATAAAAAGTAATCTGGACCAGATGGTATTAAGAAGTTTCGCCTCCTATTCACAACCCTGAGTGTCTGGAGACATAAAGGGAGCTGTTTTCAAAGTCAGGCACCTGTTTTTAGGTCTACTTGTACATGGTTCTGCCAGGCTTTTCTCTCTCTCTTTTCTCCCAAATTGTTTTTGAGCCTTTTTCTCACTGTTGTGCAAAGAGTCATAAATAAATCAAAAACTGAAGCAAAATCTGGACAAATGCAGATCAGGACCAAAAAAAAAAAAAAAACAAAAAACCAAAACCAAAACCAAAAACTCAGCACATTTTTCTTGGTAGATGAAAACAAAGGACAAGTGTTACCTTGAGAGCTGGTACCTGCCCTGCAAGTCCAGACAGAGCCTGTCCCAGAGCATCTCCTGCAGCAGGAGGTGAGTTCCACAGCAGCTGGCAGCACAGAGCCTTTGGAGCCTGAGCAGCACCTCCTCTGGCATGTCCTGAGTCACCAGCCCCAAAGTCACCCACAGCCCAGGAGTGAAAACTCATGTCCCTGTGCTGCTGGATCACCTCTTAAAGCCTGTTCTGAGAACGTGGGTGGGCACTTAGACAAAGTGAGACCTTACGCCGAGCCCCTCCTTAGCCACACACGCCATAAATCTATCTGAGAAATTTTAGGGGCCCTCTGAGCCCCAGGGTGACATTTCCAAACACACCCAAGGCAGTTGGGAGCTGCTTCAGAATATGATACCAACTTCATAAAGTGATTTTACAACCTCCAGGGGAAAGAAGAAAGATGTCTCTGAGGCATCTCTACTGAACATTAACCACTGAGGTCCTGGTTACGTTTCCAGCAATGACATCTAACCCTGGTCAGCCAACTCTTGAGTGCCAGCTCCTTATCCAGCCTCCTGCAGTGACCTGTACACCAGGATTCCAACACATCCCCACAATGGGGTTTCCAGCAGGTGCCCATAACCCACAGACAACCATGCCTCAGGAATACCCCTGAAACAGAGCCCAGACCTTGTGGTGAAACCTCCCCGACATGGGACACATCTCCCTTGTGTCTCGTGGAGACCTGTCCTGATTTACTTCAGTAAATCTCAACTTCATGCAGCTCCATGAGAGGAAATGTCACGAAATTCCATTAATTTCTGCATGCTATAGCCAAAAGAGTTTTCCCTCATCATACAGTTACTTTAAACCCCTTATTTTCAAAGGCAGCCTGGATATCGCCTGGATGCCATCCTGCTCCCAGGTGGGGAGCTCAGCAAGAGAGGAGGAACGTTCCATCCTGCACAGCTCTGTGCTGGACCTCTCCTTGGGACACCAGGTCCTACCCCCACGTACAAATAAGGAGCACAACCTCAGGAGAAACATCAAGAGAAACATGGAGTCCATCTCTGACACTGGAAGAGGAATCAGGTATGAGAAAGTTCAGTAGAAGCAAAACCCTTCATGAGGTCCACAAAGATCTTTGCTTCTTTTTTCCTCATGGCTGAAGTTAGGAAAACCACCACCACAAAGAGTTTCAAAGGCAAAATTAAATGTTTCCACAACTGTTACCATACTGTTTGCAGCAAGGCTGCACAAAGCTTTGTTTTGTGCAGTGACTAAATCCAACCAGATTTTAGGATAAATCAATGCGCTGTGTCACTACTTACCCTTGGGCCAATGTCTCCTGCTTCCCCCTGCAAATCAGGAAAAACAGCAAAGGGTCAGAGTTCAAGTGTCAACCCTGAAGGACTGAGCACAGGGTCAGCTGGACATGGGCACAGCATACAAGGGAAGTGGCAAGAATCCTATTGCTTAATGTATTTAAAATGAGGGAGGAGAAGGGTTCGAGACAACACAATAGGGAAAGATTTTACCCTGGCAGGCAATGAAACAGATAATAAATCAGAAATAGCAGTTTGTTTCCAACTCTAAGGCTCCCCTAGCAACTGCTTATGTCCTTCACATGTGAAAATTAACTTCACTTTCAGTAATGACCTTCTTTGGCTGCTCTGATTTCACGGGTGTCATGCAAACACAGAGCGATGGAGCCCAGATCTCTTGGAGGAATGAAGAGAGTTTTATGCCACTCTCATGACCCTTCAGGGCTTACCAGAACCCTACAGCATGGATGAGCTTTAAGACCACACTTGTTCACCCTACTTTTTTGCATATTCTTCCTGCCCTCCCCTTCCTGGGGCTTTTCCAAGAGCAATGTGAGAACCCACTCTAACAGCTCCGCATCCCAACAAAACCCAGCTGCGTTATTTGGGCAACTTGAACTTGAAAGAATTACAGCAACCGGAAAATGTACAACTGCTTCCCCAAAATCCACATGTTAATGCAGCATTTACCTTTTCCCCTTTTTGTCCTGGAGGTCCCTGGAAACACACAAGAAGAATCCAAGTTAAGGAACAGCAGAATCACCAATGCACGTGACATTAAAACCAAGGAAATTGCATTCATCAATTCACAAACCTGAGCCATATTCTCTATTATTTTAAGGAATACATGCTACTATTTTAAGTTGTGCAGTGCTTGACATGAGCAGCACTCTACCAAAAAGCACCCACAAGGTCCTGCCTGCTCCTGCCAGGACCGAGTACGGAGAGGGAACAGAGCAGGGCAGGCAGTGTGACAGCAGCTCTCCAACACGTGACTCTAAATAGATGCAAAAGATATCTTGAGGTATTAAATCACTTCTAGAAAAAACACATGCTCAGCATATCATTACAACAATTATCCATCTGTTTGAAATAAACAAGGAGGACGGGCTGCTTTCTTTGGCCTGTTTGCTGAAGGCATCGTTCATCTTCCCTCTGAGCAGCTGTCTGTAGGACAGGCAGGCAGAGACACTGCAGCACCAGAGAGGACCCGAGAGCAACACTTTGATGTGTCTGCTCTGCATGTGCCTTCCAGCACAGAAAAGTACCAAATCTTGGTATCAGCTCAGTGTGTGCTGAAGTGGGACCCAGTGGGATGCAGGGGTAAGGTCAGCAGGGAGGCCGGCGGCAGCAGCATCTGCATTCCCATGCAGCCTCCCTCCCACTGCTTTCTCTGAGCGAGGCTGCTGGCCCCTTACTGTCATGGAAGAGATCATGAACGGTCTGGTTTGAATCTGGCTGTTTGATAAGCTTGCTTTGTCATTGAGATTTCCCCCTCCTCTCACTCGGGGTCTCACTCCTGCCCAGCAGTGGCACCCCAGCCTGGGGGTGCAGGGCTGTGCTCTGGGGTCTGACTGTACTCCCAGAATGAGGTTTTGCTAATGAAAGCCAAGCCCTGAGCACCAGGCTGTGAGCTGGCCCTTCCTTCTTTTCTTGCCTAATGCTTTATTTCTAGATTTTATTCACATTTGTTATCCTCAGGCTTAGGATAAAAACCAGCCACAGCAATGTACAGCTATAACAACACACTCCCTAACTGGATAGAAATAAGTGTCTGGAATAGCTTTTCAATTGCAAAAATGGAATGACTTTTACCCACTTTGAAATCTCACTTGGTTTAGGACCAGAACTTAAAAAGATTTCATATGGAGCCCTCTAGTGAGGGTGGTGGAAGAGAATGGGGTTTGGAGACAAAATACGGAGTTGTGACCTTCTATAGGAACCATTCAGTGGAAGGAATCAGAGCTGGCTAGAGTTCAATTAGCATAAAAATAAAAAAGTCTGTGTTTCCATAAAATAAGTAAAAGAATGAAGCACCTGAATATCCAAAGGGCTTCCAAGCAAAAATGAAGTCAAGAAAACAGCTCATAAATTAATCCAGTCTGTTCCAAAAAGTATTGCATGGACACTGGGCACCCTCAAGCAGTTCTCAGCTCAGGTCCTTTGGAGGAAAATGGAACCCGCTTTGGGATCAATTATTTTTATGGTATCACTCTGTAGTGCCAGGAGCACACAACCAAGATCACTGACTTTGCTCTTTGAATGTACTACTGGAGCTTATTCCCCAAATTTGGCCTGATGCCCATCTGCAGTCTGTGCTTGCAGAGCTGGCACAGAAGGGGAAGAGGCAGCTGAGATGAGCTGACAGGTAAAGAAAAGTTCACCTCCAGCTGTACTGGCCAGCCCTGGCTCAGAATTCAAACTCACATGAAATAATTTTCCCAAGTACAATTGTCCCTCCTAAACAGTTATTTATCTAGCAATAAATGAGTAATAGTTGAGACACTGCCTATTTATTGTGGAGCAGCATGAACAAAGACGTTATATTTGGCACTTAGTGCTACTTACTGGTTTGCCATCCAAGCCAAGAGGCCCCTGAAAAAGGAAGGAAAAGACAGTATTATTTAAAAAAAAAAGAAAAAAAGAAAAAAAAAATTAATTTACAAACATAGCAATATCAGGCATGCTCTGAAAGAGACTCTACTTACGTATAGTACAATCTTTGGCTATGATTCTATGATTTACCTAATCCTTCATCCATGCAATCCAGCAGGAAGGTTTCACAGAGGTACAGTAAGAGGCATCAAACAATTTGCGGAGTGTGAAGGAGCGTGAAAGGAAGCGACAGGATTAGTGACAGGGATAAGGTGACACTGCTCTGGCACTTCACCTGGGACTTCCTGAGGTTTTGAAAGTCAAAAACAGCAGTAGTAAAACGTGCCTGATTTGGTTAAACTGAGCAGATCCATGAGTAATTCACATCAACCTTGGATCTGAACAATTTATTTTTGCTAAAGCACTCGGTCATCCCTGTTTCTAGGGTTGCTGCATCGATGTGGAAAATGGTTAATTCCCCAGCATTTCTGGCACTTAAGCCCTTAATTAACACCAAACCACTGAATGTGTTCGGCCAAAGGAAACATTGCTTTTGATAAGGGATGTGTGGAGGGAGGAAGCACAGGTGCTCTAAGGCCAAAGCTGCCCCTGTCATCAGCTGGAGCTGGCACTTTTGGGGACAGAGACACACACGAGTTACTGTAAATCCACTGCCTGTGGCAAATGCAAGGGCTCCACCTGTAAAGCTGCACCTTGGGATCAGCTCCCACTCCCTCCTCCACCTGCCCTGCACAGCCACACATGTGGAATATGCACACCCTCCTCCCAACATGCTGGGATGAAACATCTCCCACATTACAGCCCTGTGAACCACGAGGATCTACCAAAGCAATTGGAGTTTGGACTGTGCCACGCTGCTAAAGCACCAAAGTTCTCTGTATTTCTTAGGGAAATGATTAGGGTGAGTCTTTTTTAGTTTATCTTATATCTGTGATGGGAAAATTGAGCAAAAGAGACACAGGTGGGTAAGAGGAGGCCAATGGCTGCATTAAAAAGAGCATCCTTGCAGCTCACAGCCATTGATAAGGAATAAATGGTCATCAATAAGGAGTTAATCAGTCTGCAATGGCTCTGCTGGTGGGGCCTGGAACATGAAACTCTGGGGAACACAGCTCTGTTAGGAAAAAGAGGTAAATCCAGATGACCTGGGCAGGTCATCAGCACCTGGGTTACAAGGGCTGGGGGACCTGCACAAGAGAAGTTCACTTGAAAATAAATGAGGATTTCTTTACACACATGAGATTTCTGAAGTGATCAAACATAGGTTATATTCCTCATGTGATGTGTATTTTTTTTTCATAAGGAACCATCAGTGCACAACAGCTACATAGTGGTAATGAAAAATTTAAATAAAGCAGTTGTGTCTGTTAATGCAAAGGCTCACAGGTCACAACCAAACTACCCCAATATCTCCTCCATACTTTATTTCACCTCAATTCCTTAGATTCTAAAACCTGGGAATGGGATCAGGTTCATGGAGCTTCTTTCGTGAAACTGTGATTGATGATTCATCTGAAGCTCCTGATTGAGCTCCCTGACTTCCAGAGGATCAGATGTGGGATCTGAGCTGAGAACTGGCAGCACATTCAATTTCTCAGAGATGTAGAAGTCCCAGAATTATTATTTTTTTTAATATAAAATGCCAGTTCTTCAGCTTTTAGCTATTCTTGTATCAGTCCACAAAGAGACATCCAGAAGCAAAAACAATGGCCTATTCAGAAGATGTGTGAGGGAAAGCATTTCATGCTTTAGAGAAACAATATCCATCAGGGCTCCAAAGGGGCTCTTGGCCAGCCACAGCACTGAACAGTCAAGACTAACATAGACTTTTAAATATCTTGTTAGTCTGGGCTGGAGATTTAATTGACTCTGCTCTACCTGCCCAGCCAAATGTCTGTGTGAGCAAGGAAGGGTTCCCAAAAGCAGCCAGGGGATTTCATGGGTAGAGCAGAGAGAACATCTGAAATCTGGGCTGCCTGACTTGATTGCCTGCAAATCTCAGGAGTGCCCATGTGTTGAGATTGTTATTGTCTCTTATTTGAATTCTCCTCCATGTCATTCTAATTAAAGATGAAGCAATCTCTAATTTATTTGATAAACAAGGAACAGGAAAACAACAAGTAACCTTCTATTCCCCCACTTAAACCCAATCTTTATAGAAGTTTTCACTTTGAGGGGACAAAAATTACTTTCGCTTAAACAACCACGAAAAGTGTATGAAAAAGGAGAGTTTTCTCCTTGGACATCCCAAGCAATAGAAAGCATTGCAGTGGCTTTGAGCTGTGCCTTTTGCCCAGGGAGAAATTTCACTCGTGCCTTCACCCACTCTTGATCACAGTCCTTTGCCTTAAATCACACACACAGTGATCACACTTCAGATAATTCACTACTCACTACATCAAGAGGGGTTGAACTTTCTGCCCAGGACAAATCCCATGATTTAAAACAAAGTAGAGGGAAAACTGAATCAATTTCCCCCAAAACATAGTTCTGATCAAAACCATCACTGCACTGGCTAAGTGGGACAAAATCCACCAATCGTGGATGCTTCAAGGAAGACAACACTGTTGGGGTCCCAGATGACCCCAGAGTCCCCTCCCAGTTGGTGACCAACTCACATCTCATTTTCTGACCACACACCAGTGAGGACCAGCTGCGTTCAGTGCCTGGCCAAACCAGCTCCGTGCGACACCCTCTCCATTTGAAAAGAAAAATTGTTGCTGTCAGTTTTGCAAAGAAAATCCATCTGCAACATCTGTCTGGAGTCCTCAGGTTGCCGGGGCAGGAGGAGCTGGGTTAGTGGGGGGAGCTGGTGACACGGAGCAGAGGTGAGTGATAATTGCAATTACAAGCCTTGGTTTCACCCCTCACAAAGAGTAACACAGGCCCAGGTGTTCCTGTAGGAATAATGATCCATGGTGATCCAGTGCTGCACCCCCCTTTGCCATCACCCAGAGGAGGACATTATTTACATAACGGAATATATTTTACGGTATACATCAATGATATATTATTTCATGATGTATAGTTAAACCTTGACGCTGAGAATGCAGACATGGGTCAGATAAGATGTTGAAGCTTGAGCAGAGCTTGTTACTCTATCACGTAGTCTTGATGCATGCCTTGGTTTTGCCACACAGCATTTCAACTTCAGAGTAAGGGGCCACATTCAGATGAGTTTTAAAACAAATTCTGATGTATTTTTCATTTTGTTTCACAATAGAAGCCCAGAAGTCTTGAGATACAGCACTAAAATGCCACCTTTCATTGCAAAAATGAGATTCACCCATTGCTGAGATCAGCTGGAGACTTGAGAACAGTTTTGAGCTCACCAAAAGGGGAAGATGTGGAGCTGGCCAGCTCTGGTTCACATGCAAAAGCTTTTCCCATAAATAACAAGCATTTCCCACGTACATCACCCACCTCTGGCTCAGAGCAAGCCGAGGTGCCAGCCTGGCTACCTGGCGCTCTGCCGTCCCCCTCCAGTGCCCTCACTGCTGCTGCCAGGGGCGGACTTGCTCTAGCAGCGGTACAGGAATTTTAAGGGGGGGGGGAATATCTAGTGAAAACAAAGCCAGAGATTGTTCAGAGGACAATCCTTCTGAGCTGGGAAATCTTCTGTCATGGTTATTTTTAATGTTTCCTGCTCTGCTAAAAATTAGCACAGGGGTCGGAAGGAACCCCGCAGCCAAATTTTGACAAATTCAAAGGGCTGTCTTTCCATCCCTGTCTCTGTGGTTTCAAAAAGGGGTAGAATCTTATATTTTAAGGAATGACCAAAAGAGCACGACAATATTTTAGCATCCCTGCAAAGGGCCCTGAGTTATCTGCAGCACAGCCAGGGAACAGGGACCATCCCTTCCTACAGGCCACGCTGTAAATCCTCACAGGCGGGACAGTGTCTGCTGGCCATGCGGTTCCTCAGCACATTTTTGTGTGAGAAGAAAGCTCTGGCAAAAGCTGTGGCCAAGCATGCCCTGCCAGGCTCGTCACAAGGAAAGTGGAGGAAGGCAGCCAGGTTGCTGTGGCTGCTCCCAGCTTCCCAGCTGAAAGGAAAGGGGAGAAAAGGGACTGAGAAACAAAAAATGAACTGTGAGTCCTCTAAATAGCAGCTGAGAATCACTGGCACTAACTGTGAATAAACGGAGTCCAGGAGACTTGCTCTGGGATGTCACCTCATCCCCAGTTACTGCTACTCCTCCTCCCTCCCTGACGTCCTCAGTGCAGAAAGATCAGAAACACTCACAAAATAACAAATTTCTACTCCATCCAATACCACTTCTGCTGCACTAATCATTTGTCCTTTCAAATGTATTTAAATTATTGCATTTAAATACATGACTTATTTTATTGTTTGTTTTTATCATTATTATTTATAATGCTAAATAAATTTATTACTACATTTAAAAATTTGTGAAGAGTATGAAATTGGTCATACAAGGAATTACCCCAAGCACACACCACTCATTGCTGTGAGCCTGGAGGAGTCCTGGGCAGGAGGTTCCTCCTTTATCAGCCCTGACTTCTGGGTCCCTTGTGTGAGACCTCAAAATCTTATCAGTCTGCAGCATGACATAATACTGGAAACATTCCTACCAGGAGCCTTCATGTTTAAGCATTAAGATCATTTATATCACAGTATTTTCATGTTTAACTTTATATATAGCATGCAGAGCTTCACTGCAAAGGGATGGGGTTGCTGCACACAGGAACAGCCCTGCACTTAAAAACAAACAATATTCATAAGCAACTAACATGATTATTTACAAACCTTTGCTATCAATTTTCTGTATCTTTGTTTGAAAAAAACTATTTCAGTATTGTCCGACACAAATTCCCCTTTGCTCCATGACTACATGCAAACCGGAAACCCACTTTTCCATTACTAGATGATAGCTTTTGCATCATTTGAAAAAAAAACCCCAAAACCAAACAGCTTCTACAATTTTCTTACAAGCACTAAACAGCAACGCTGATGAGACATGATTATTCTTTAATGCTTGCAAGATTAATTGTTTCCACTTGGAAACAATTTACACACGCAGGCTGCATCCTGCATGGCTTCAGAGCCAGGATCTCCTTGTTCAGCTAGAAAACCTCATTTCTTTTTACGAGGAAGGGCATTTAGGGGTACCTCAAAATCTAATCTCCCTGCATGCAACATCCAATCCCAGTCTTGTGGGAGATCCCAAAAGAGGGGATTACTCTGGGCAGTGAGATGAGCTGAATCCTCCTCACCCACAGAGACCCTCAGCTGCAGCAACTCTCACCCCTCTCCCATGTTTCTTTCCAAAAAGGCCACCTGAGCACACCCCGGGCATTGCCCACAGAATCTGGTGGGGCTCAGCATCACCAAACTCTCAAAGGCTCTGAAACATTTCTTCAGAGGGAACAGTGTCCCACAGCCCAGGCTGCCAGCAATAAATCCCCCAACAGAGGTCTCAGGTAAATGATGCGGAGCAGCCTGATAAGAGCCAAGCGCATTAACAAGGCAACAAAAACCCCCCAAAAAATCTGTGCTCTATTCAAAAACAAATCTGTCCACAGACTGCTGGGAGGCCTCTGCCCATTCTTTGATGGAAACGGAGCAGAAAGGAGCAGTAATTTGCTAAAAACTTCACCCATAATGCAAACCAGACGGCTCTGCAAGGGAGCAGCCACCTCGGAGGCCGGGCTGGTCCCCGCCGGGCATCCGGCGGCCGCGCAGAGCCAGCCTCTGCAGGGAGAGCCCATCTCCCTTCCACAGGGCATGAACGCTCCCAGCACTTCTGAAAGCCTTGGGAAAGAAAGAAACAAACAGACAAAACCAGAAAAACCAAACCCAAGCCCTATCCTCACAATACTTTTGAGGCAGCACTGGGCTCTGCCCACTGCTCAGCCCCTCCTTTGCATCGCTAGCCTGAGCTCACCAGAGTGCTCCTATTCCCAGCTGTCTTCCAGACATGTCAACTACATTCTGCAGCGTTTCAAATGAGATAAGGGACCTTTTTCCCTGCAGGAGCTGCCTCTTTCTTAACCACAAGATGTGCTGCCTTCTGTCTATGCACAGAGCTTCCTCTTTGTTTTGAATGTGTTCTCAGAGATGCTCAAGAAAAACGTCTGGAATCAAATCTAACACTGACTTGTCCAAAGGAGTGGAAAACAAACACTGGGCTGGAGCTGCACAGGGCACTGCTTGGGTTTTTGAGGAAGGTCACTTGGAGATGCCGAAGTAGAGCCAGTTTGTTCACTTCTCCCAGCACAGACTGCCGTGGTTCCTGGGCAGACGTGCCAGATCACCATTTCAGAGGCAAGAACTCACTCATCTGTGCATCACATTGCACCAGTTTTCTTCCAAAACAGCAAAGTACTTTTATGGAAGAAAGAGTCCCCCAGCTTCCCCCAAATTTCTGAGGCTTAAATGAGTTCCAGATGTTCTGCACAACTGCTTTCTTCAAGTGTTTGATGTCCACTTGGGCTTTGGATTTTTTTTTTTAATGTCCAAATTAGAGAGGAGATGGCCTCTGAGGTGGGAATGCAATTTTTAAGTAGGTAAGTAATTATTTTGGAAGAATATTGGTGTTTCAAGCAAACACTTCAACAACTTACTGCCTTTACACCAGTGTCATTCCTGGTTGACAGCTTCTGTTTGGATTACCTCTCTATGGTGGCTAATGAGAAAACTTCTTAGGTTCTCAGTTTTCTTCTGCCTAGATGCCAAGCCTCTTCCAAAGGCTGGACCGAAATGCACTGGAAACAGAGATGCAGGTCCACCAGCTGCACTCAACGCTCGAAGCAAGGAACCAGAGGAAAAGCAGCATGAGAAGCCAGAAACCAAACCTCTGCCCTGCCAGTGCAATTTGGGCTGCAAAGTTCTCCTTGCCATTGCTGTCAGCACCTTCACCAGGCCCTCTCCTCTCCCCTCCCTATCCAGAACCACTGGAATCACAGAGGAAAAACAAATGCATCTGCAATTCCTCTACTGGGTGGGATATAAGACAACTTTTTATTATCCCTGAGGAAGAATTACCTCTAAATCAAAAGGAAAATACACTGCTGCCATGAAGAACTGGTCTTGACAAAATCATTGTTGCTTCCACATCAGAGAGCCAGCAAATGGATATAGCAGGAAAACATGCTGGATTCGCTTTCCCTGTTTAAAGAGGGTTTTCCCTCTAGGCAAATAATTACGTGAATTGGCCACAAAACTGATATTAAAATAAAATGAAAAAGACTGGAACTACAAAGTTTGCCTTGTAAAATGAATGTTTGTTACTTCTGTCTTTTGGGCTCTTACTGGGAGAGGTATGTGTGCAAATGACTTCACGCACAGGAGACGCTCCTTGAAGTCTGAATATTTACGAGTAAAACATGAGAACAAACATAGGACTGAACCCAAATTACAGTTATGCCCTCCAAAACACCCACGCAATGTGTTTTGGACACCACAGGCAATGGTGTCCATGCACGAGCTACCACCCAAGGTCTGGAAAGCAACCATCTACTGCAAAAAACCAGGAAAATTTGGGGTACACACAGCCCATGAGATCTGACCACATAGCATTGCCTCCCATGGGATTTCTGGCAGCTCTCCTGAAGAGTTAAAACACTGCCTGCTGCTCTGGTTTGCACATGGAGCAATCCCAGAGCTACACAGGGCTCCTCCAGCCACTCTCCCAGGCTGCACCTCGAGCACACCCAAGCATCACTCGGAGATAATTGCATAGGTGGAGGCAACTCATCAAGACATCAGGCAGCTCAATTTTAAGTTACTCCTACAGTTCTCTTGTAAAAGTAGTTTGTTATTAATACCACATCTGGTTTTCTGGTGTTGCCATTTCCAAAATGCCTGGTTAAGTGCGTGCCCTGGAGCTTTCTGGTAAAAAGGGAACCGCAATGGCACGGAGGAGCAGCCACCAGGAACAGGCTAAGGCATGTGTTCCTCATTTCCCACACATCATCCTGTCTGCATTCATATTACATTTATGGGTCACACACGAAAAGCTTGCACAGACTTCCCCTAAGTTGTCTACTAACTGAAATTCTTAATTGCTGAGAGGAGAAAACCCCAGACTCCACTGTTTATGGTCAAGGTGTAGAGCTGTAACTAAAGTCACTGTTCCAGTGCTTCACTGTGCTGGGTTTTTATAAGTCAGGGAACCATCTTCCCTCCTACACGTGCTTCTTCAACCCCTCTCACAGACATCAGCCTAGAAAAACACATTTGGCTTCACTTTATGTCTTGAAAATTAATTAAAACCAGAGTTTTACCATCCTTACCAGTTGGTTTTTGGCTTATACATTACAGCTGACTTCAGTGGATAATTCTGGATTTACAACACTGCAGCCAAAGGAAGATATTAGCTCACTGTCCAAGGCTCCCAAAATAAAAGATTCTGAAGATGGTGACCTGCTCAGCTCCAATAGCTCCTCAGCGTGATTTGGACTATAAATATGAGAGAATGGCCTGTACAAGAGTATTTCACTTCTGACAGAGCAATTATTCTCCAAAATGAAAAGCCAGCATTGAGCAATGCCTGTGTCTTGATTCTTTTTTACCTTAAGTCCATTAATTGATTATATTGGTGTAGTTACCTGTATTAGAAAAGGACATTATTAGACACAGAGTCGTGGAATGGTTTGGGTGGGAAGGAACCTTAAAGAAGGTCTAGGCCTAACTCCTCTGCCATGGGCTGGGATGCTGTCCACTATCCCAGGTTGCTCCAAGCCCCATCCAACTAGGCCCCACACTTCCAGGGATGGGGCAGCCACAGCTTCTCTGGGCAACCTGTGCCAGGGCCCCACCACCCTCACAACAGAGAATTTCTTCCCAATATCTCACCTAATCCCAGCCTCTGTCAGTGGGAAGCCATTCGCCTTGTCCTGTTGCTCCAGGCTCTTGTCCAAATCCCCTCTCCAACTCTCTTGTATCTCCTTCAGGTACTGCACGGCTGCAATTAGGATGTCCCAAAGCCTTCTCTTTCCCAGGCTGGAAAATCCCAGTTCTCTCAGCCTTTCCTCACAGCAGAGGTTCTCCACTCCTCTGTTTGTCCTGTTGGCCTCCTCTAGACTCGCTCCAACAGGACAATGTCTTTCCTGTGCTGGGGACCCCAGAGCTGCATACTCAATGCTGAATTATTTTCATTAACAAGCTGCATTACTTCTAAGCAGGCAGAACATGATGCCTTTTCTCCCTGCCTTCCCAAAAGGTTCCCACTGCTGCAAGAGATGGGCAGGATGATGCCTGGGTTCTTCCAGGCAACATACAACCAATCAACAAAATTCAGAAGGCAAACATTATACACCGGAGGAACAAAATAAGTAACACACCACTCAACTACAAAGAAATTCTAGTATTCTAAGGGAAATGCATAAAATAGGAGACAACTCTGTTTCATATCATACTTTTCTTCTGCAAAGCCTCTTCCCTGCTCTGCTTTCTATTAATGAAGACATGCACATGAAGTAATTCCCCTCATTAATCAACTTCATTCCTTTGGTTTCTTCCCACTTGAAGTGACAACCCTCCATTTGGGATGTCACGTAGCAGTGTAGCTGAGACTGATTTTAGGGATGAGTAGTAGAGGCAGATGAAACTCTCAAGGAACAGAGACTTTGGCTTCAAAAGGCCTCTCCAGTAAATGGAGAAGAGAAGGGAATGGGTTCTGGTGAACCACGAAGGCAGCATCTCACTGGGAAAGAGGAGAAATATCATGTAGGAGGCAAACTGAGTAGTTTGAAGGCAAGTATAGAACCATTCCTGCATGAGATGGAAAGAGATGGGGGCAAGACTGCTGAGAGCATTGCACAGCCATTGCTTAGAACCACAGAACCATTCAGGTTGGAAATGACCTCTAAGATCATCAAGGCCCATCATTAACCCAGCACTGCCAAGCCCACCACCAAATCAAGAGCCACATCTTTTAAATCCCTCCAGGGACAGTAACTCCACTACTTCCCTGGGCAGTCCGGACCAACGCTTCACCACTTTTGCGGGGAAGAAATGTTTCCTGGTCTCCAATGAAACAGCTGTGCAATGCAGAGATCCCCCTGCTCTGAAAGGTCAGCTCAAAGCCTACTTGCAGTTCGCCTCTCCCATCTGCTCCTCATTTTCTCCTTTCCCTCCTGCCCAGATGCAGCTGCCTGCCCTGCTCACGAATGCAGCCACAGCCTCGCTGCACCAGCCCTCTGCACAGCCAACCTCTCCTTCCCCTCCCAGTTTCACGAGGACAAATGACCCCGACATGCTGACAGCACATCAAGTCGAGGGGAACCACTCCACAGCACGGATGCTCCTTGCCGCAGGAAGCACAGCTTGGGACAGGTCCCAGGGGATCCCGGCCCCAGAGCCTGGTCCTGCCCAACAAGAAACACATTTCCATCATTGTGTGGCTGCACATCTGCTTTTCCTCTGCTGCCCTCTGCAAACCTGAGCTCAAGGCAGCTGTGTGGCAGCATGGCTCCTGCCTCACCATGGGCATCAGAAAGGCTTTTTCCCTTAACCTGCCCCAAGTATCAAAAGTTAAACTATTATCTACAAAGTCTTTCTCCTTCTGTCAAATCTGTCTGAAATGGGCCAAGTTCAAATGTTACTGGGGAAAGAGGAGAGAAGACAGACCCATACAGCCCTTACACTGAAATTCAGGCTGAGGTATGTGCTGTGATCCATGATCAGTGGGATGTAAAAACCAAATCAAACAAGAGCAGAGGAGCAACAAATCCCAACATCCTTCATAGCTGTTACAACAATGTTAGTAGGATATGTCACAGGGTTAAAAATTGAAACTTAATCCTCTATGGGATTTCAAAAATAACAATAAACCTACAGAACTTCATAAAGAAAAAAACTGTTCCTGCTATAAAGTTTTATTGTAAGGCCCAAATCTCTCTTCTTAAGATGTTAAGCATAAAAATATTGAAATCATCTTATAGAAGCTGTTTTCTCTTTCAGCCCTATTTCCAGAGCTCTGGATCACTTCATCCCTTTAAAGCTTCTTTTGCTTGCAGCTCAGTTATAAACTAGCAGCTCAAAGCACTGCTGGCCAAGGGATGCATGTGTCACCACATATCACTTAATATCCACCTTCTACCTCTGCATTTTCACCACATCCACCCCCTGAAACAGCTCAGAGTTTATTTGATCACCCTGAAGGGAAGTAAATAATTAAATTCATTTGAATATGCAACTGGATTTAATAAAACCTGTCCATATGCTTCTGCTGAATAATACTCCCAAGCATGCTTTATGTTAATTTCCTCCTTCTTCAGGTATACATCTTGCTTTGGCAATACAATTACCTGCACCTCCTCATTAGATAAAGTTAATTAGTGCAGCCACAGCCATGTGGATGTAGTAATTCAGTGTTTGCTGGTTTCAAAGTCAGGACAAGACCAGCCCTACAGCTCCCCTGGACTGCAGGTCCTGTGGGTAAGAGAGGAGGAAAAACCTCGTGGCGATGTTAATGCCATTTTCCCAGGGCAGATGTGGCAGCAGAGTTGGAGGTCACTGCCAGTCCCTGACACCATCCAGGAGTGCTGGAGCACCACCAAAATCCCTCTCCAGGAGCTGGGGCAGGCAAGGTGCCAGGCTGCTCATGGGGACAGCGGTGATGCTCTGACCTAGGGAACAATCCCAGTTTCCTCCCGGAGTTTCTGGTTTCAGAGCTCTGCAACTAAACCACAGGACTGAGACATGAAGGGACAAACCTGCCAAGGGCACCGCTAGTGCAGCAGTGTTCACCACACCCCACAAGGGCAAAGAGCCACCCGAGAAATGACATTAAACAGCCCCTTAGAGTGAAATTGCACATCTTAACTTTTAGCAAGTTAAACTCCTTATTTCCAACAGACCCCGGAGCCGTCTGTACAACCTCCCGGCTCCAGCATCTCCGGGGCTGCTGCGGGCAGGTGCCACCTGAGGGAGACAAACCCCTTCCCTGGACACAGAGCCCTGCTCGCCCACAGCCTCCCCTCGCAACAACGATCCATCCTAATCATTTGTTGGAGTCCCAAGTACTTTCATGTCAGGGATGCAACGGCAGCACAGGCTGGTTCTGCAAAATTAACCCCATCTCCACCTCTCCATTTCTGGGGAAATGCCACTGTCCCGCCCAGGGAGGATCACAGGGGTCCAGGGGAAGTGAAAACTGCAAATAGCCCTGGAATTCCCTTCCAATCCTCCTCTCTTGAGCTCCCTGACACACATAAAACTCAATAGATGTTTCTATGGTTTCTGGGCACTCAAGGGGAACCAGGCCAAGGCACGTGGTGGCAGAGACAAGGAAGGAGTTTTCCTAACATACTCATTCAGGGAAAAAAAAAAAAAAAAAAAAAGAAGGAAAAAGGGAAAAAAAAAAAGGAAAAAAGGGCATCAACCACAGGAAGGAGAAGGCTGAGAATAGCCAAGAAATGCCTTCCAGAGCAACAGGCAGTGCAGGACTCACTGCATCAATTCAAAAAGCAGGAGCAGAGATGGAAACTCTCTCTCCATGCAATGAACATGGAGAATTTGGTGTTTTTTACCAACGCCTTACACCAAGTGCGTGCTTGGGAGTCGCTCCCTGACGAACT
Source organism: Callaeas wilsoni (assembly GCA_013398955.1). NCBI lineage: Eukaryota > Metazoa > Chordata > Aves > Passeriformes > Callaeidae > Callaeas > Callaeas wilsoni. Next base: position 112,073 of record VWPU01014403.1, on the reverse strand, counting down.
GCTGAGCCCCTCGGAGCAGGAGCACTGTGGCCACCCAAGTGCATTGACGAGGATGAGGGGAGCCAGCCAGGAGGCTGAGGTTTGGGATCTGGCCAGAACAAGGACTCTCTCCTCCTGCACATCCAGCAGGACAGCTCTGCTTCCAGGAAAAAGTTTTGGATATGGGCAAATGACGATCTATCTCAACACCTGAAGATCTTTCACCAGTGTCCCCAGATTTGGCCTCTCACAGTTCTAAGTGGGACAAACCCCAAATCTTTCCACTCACTTTGCAGTCCAGTGAACTCTTAGGCAAGAGCATGAATACAACCATGAAAGGGCACAAGTATTTCATCTCTATAAACATTAATGGAGATTATTGCTCAGGCTTTTAAGTTTTAGGGCTAAATCCCTCAAAAGCTATTGCTAATGAAGAAAGAGAGCAGGGAAGAAGTGGAAAAAAAAGAAGCTTAAAACAGGCAAGGAAAATCAAGTGTCACGGAAAAAGCTGGAGAGGATCACAGAGCGCAGCTCAGAACAGAATAAAAATCAAAGGAGTAGCGGAGTTACCGGGTAACCATCGCGTCCTGACTGCCCCTGTGGGGGGAACAAGGGAGATGAGTCAGTCAATGCACCTGTAGCAGCTTGACATCACATAGCAGCAGGCAGGACACGGGGCCATCGGCTCTCCAGTCAGCCCTGGCACTAAGCTCCACAGAAACCTCGGGGCCAACTTTCCTATCAGAGAGGTCACACCTGCAGGGTATTTCCCCTGGGTTTTGATCTCCTGCTCCCCCCTTTGGCTACTTACCGCGGGTTTTGCCAGCCTGCACCCATCCCTGCCGCCTGTGCCCAGCCCCTGCCGCCCCCGAAGCCAACAGATGTGCATGGCACTCACAGGAGCCTGGCCATAACCCTGCCCTGGGGGGGGGTGCCAAGGGGAAAGGAAACACCTGGGCGTTGGGTAGAGGTCATGGAGACGGCGGCTGCCGAGCCAGTGGCCAGGACAGCAACCACTGAGCTTCAAACTCCTGTTCCAGCACTTGATTCGGTGAAGCTTTACCCCTCCCGGATCCATTAACCTCCTTGCAGGATGCAGCTATCCCAGCTCACATCTAAGCTTTGCTTTACTTTGCAACGAAGCAGGAAGCACAGCTGATGCTGCGGGGAACGACCCTGCTGAAGTTCCTAGCAGCACCTGCAGGGTCGGCAGAATAAAACACAGCCCGTCCAGGATATTTCACCTTTCGTGCTCTCCTCGGGAGGTTCCCAGAGGCGTTCACAGCCCGAGGGGCATTAACCATGCCCTGAGCTGCAGCAGAGCCTGCTGCGAGCCGCACCGACGGCGCACTGCCGGGAAGGAGCTGCCAAGTGCTAGCTGGTACTAGGTGTGGTTAGCTGGTAACTAAGCGTTACTGGGTTAGCTGCTGACTGTGTTACTGGTGTGAGGCAGCAGGGCGAGTGTCTGGTACAGCCGTGGCCCCTGCTGCCATAAACACAGGCCGTGTCAGCGCGCTGTGGGCACGGGGTCGGAGTGGGCTCTTCCCGCGGCACGGAGCAGCTGCGGCAGCCCCCTCCTCACCACGCACCGGGCTCTGCCTTCTCCTCAGCAGCCCTGCAGCGGTGCTGCCTCCTGCAGCGCTCCCGATTCACCCAGAAACAACTCTGGCTTCAACAGCCGCCTCTTTCGCCAATCACACTCTTGGGATAAAGTGTACAGGGAGATTTTTATGGAGATGTATGGCAGTGGAGCACACACGGATAAATAGGAAACACTTGGAATGCCCTGCCCTCGCTTGCTGGCAAGTTCCCCAGCCAGCACACTAACACATAACGTGTTTGCTAATATCTGTGACTGTAAACGTTTAATTACAGTCTGTGGTAAGTCTATATTTCAATTGTAGAAATTTCCTACCCAGCGTGTGATTTTAATACTCCACAAAACAGAGGTTTTTATAGCATATCTGAGCAGAATACCCCTCACTCACAGACAGGACAATCAATCATCCATCCGCCACAAATCCTGCACCACAAATTCTAATAATTTTATATGCATAACTAACTTATGACAGCCAAAAGAATAAAATACCAGAACAACTGCTACTAGGGAACAACAGAATTGGGGATACAGTTAGAGCAGTGTGATGCTGTACTTGTAAGAAGTAATCAATTCCTTCTGGCCTAAATCAAGAAACAGAAGAAACTAATAAATGCAGTACTGTTGAAATAAAATAATATTGTGGTTCTGTGGGTTCTAGGACTTACTTCATATTATGCTTAAAGAAGTCTCTGGCAAATGCTACTTATGCTAAAAAGCAGAATTAAAAAAAACCAAAATCAACCAACCAACCAACCAACCAACCAACCAACCAACCAACCAACCCACCCCATCCAACCCAAAAATTAACTAAACCAGGACTTGTCTTTCAAGGAAGGGCAAGGGGAGAGGAAAGGAAAAAAGGTCTTGTTTGTGTTAAATCTCCCCTGTGCTCCGTTTGCAATTCAATAGTGCCGTGGGAACCAGGAAATGAAACCAACTAGAGACAAAGAAAAATTAATAGTGCACCATATGTTGCCTGTGTTGGATCGCCATAATAAACGTGACCAGACAGCACACGTGAGGCCGCAGCGCACCCGGCTGCGTGTGGGCTGATAAGAGCCTCTGAGCACAACCAAACAGCTACACAAACCCACTCCAAACTAGCCAAAGTACTTCAGTCAAGGGCAAATGTCCCTCAAAGGTGTATAGATGGAGTTTTAAATAGGCAGTATCCCAGTACCCTCTTTATTTGTAATCCCAAATAATCATTTTGCTCAACCCCCTCTTAAGTGTTTACATTAAAAAATGAACTTGGAATAGAAGCAAAAATTCAAAGGGCTGAAACCCCTTAACTAAACCCACAGGCAGTGCTGCCAGTTCCAGGAGAACCAAAGCCATGGTGCTGGGACAGCCTCCATGCTTCATGTACACTCCTTGCCACCAAAACAGAACTGGAAATTGATTAGCCCAGGAATAGCTGCCAAATTTATTTTCCCTAAAATGAGCCCTTTTCAACCCAGTGAGGCTCTATAGGAAGAGAACAACATGAAGAAATGCCTGTTAGTGCAATGACAGACAAAGAAATGTGGCTGCAAACAGCCTGCACCTCTCCTTCTCCTCCTCCTCCTCTGGGGGAAGAAAGGTAGAAAACCAGAAGCACCTAATAACCATAATTTATTTTTTAAATGAACCCTCAGCAACTTGGAGGGCACAAACAAAACATAAATTCTCACTCCAAAACCAGCAGGAGAACAACAGATTTGGATGTGGTGGCACAGCCAAAGGCACGTCTGAACATTTGAAAGGAGGAGTTGACACATTTTCAACTATTACCCCTTCAAACAACTATTTCCCCATAAATTTTCTGGTTGCATTGGTAGGAATGCTCATTATTCTACCCAAGACTTCAAAGAAAGAAGCAAGCAAGCTATGGTTTTCCCTCTAGCCCCCTTGTGAGGCGACCAAACCCATATTAAATGCTGGAAACACAACAGATAAGAAAAGCAAGACAGAGCTTTAGAACCAATAAACCCAGTAACATGTTAAATATTAGTATAGCACTCTTTCTGTTAAATAGAGGCAGACTAAAGAACTCTTTAAAGGGAGAACTCCTTTTTACTGAGTATTTTCTGAGTTTAAAATTACTGGAAGTCCCTTGGGGCAGCAAGTTAAACATTTTAAAATTCCCCCCCCTCCCCCATTTGTCTACAATCATGAAAAAAAAATACAGCAGCATCTGGTACCGATTTTGTTTCCAGACACACCTCTACCAAAAAATGCTGTGCTTTTGCAAGGACACTGAAAGGCAGGGGAAGGGGAAGCCTTAACTTTGTTGATCCAACAGTAAAATCCACGATACTTACTGCAGGTCCTGGAAAACAAAAGGAAAACAAAGAAAAAAAGAGTCAATAAAATAGAAAAAGTATAATCTGATAAAGCAACACAAAGCAGGAACCAACACCAGAATGATTTGGGACTCTTCAGTCCAATTCCCACGCAATGACTTTCCAGACACACTCAGCACCATCCACCTCCTCCCCTTACAGGACCCCCTCGCCCGTGCTGCTGGCACTGCAGTGCTCACAGGGGTGTAAACCCACTCTGTTCCCATCTTCTCCGCAGTACAACTCTGTTCCCTCACCCCCCACGAGACCCTGGTCACGTCACAGGGCAGGGCCCACGTGCGGGGCATCAGGGCCTTGGGCACCACCCGTGGCCAGCCAAAAGGAGACAGACATGGCCAGAAAAACGTGCAAATGTTTATGAATAAAATCTATATTTTCACCATGGACCTTATCTATCCTTCAGGTAATGCAAGAGGAGCAAGAGAGAAGCTGACAAAAGGAGCAGTGTAGTAGGGAGCTGACAAGGACAGTGCTACTGCTTCCACAGACCCCAAACGCTGCTGTGGGATGGTCCTCGTGTCTCCCTGAGCTCCAAACCCGTCACACAACCCCACAGCCCGGTGTCACCCCATGCGGCCCCTGCTCGTGTTCAGAGCAGCCAGTGGACGGATGCACGGTGCCTCAGCTCCGGGGAAATGCCCGTCACACCCGCGTTAGGCTTGAACAGCAGCAGAAAAACAAACATTGTCCCACATTTGCCAGCAGTGCAGGGTGTTCACCACCAGCCACACCAATTTCTGCAGTTTTCCCACTGCTTTCCCAAACTGGTGCTGCACTGAGGTGAACACTGAGCCCTAATCCAAAGCAATGCGTGCTGCTCTCCAGTCCATGAGGCAGCCTATAGCTCTGTTTGGGATTTCTTCATGCTCTGATTCTTGTCTGATCAAAACCAGAAACTAGGCACAATTAGAAAAGAAAAAAAAATGTGGGAAAGCTTAAAATGGAGGCAAAAAAAAAAAGAGAGAGAAAAAAAGCTTTGTTCATCTTATATTATTCAACAATATTATTCAAGAAGCATATTTCACGTCAATGCCTTTTCAAGGATTTTAAAATTCATTTTAAAATTAAAAACATTGCTAAGTTGAATTTAAAAAAAACCCTCAAGCCTAAGAATGAGGAGTGGCAGCAAGTAATGACTGGCAGTGCACCAAGAACCATGTCACCGACCTGTGTCTGTCACCTGAAGGGGGTCAGTGCCACCCAGCCACAGCCTGGGGCAGGGGCAAGCTCCACGTCTCACTCCAGGCCAGGAGCACAGGGGCTTAACTTGCTCTCCTTGGTTTAATTTCTTCTGAATACAGAAGCCAATGGCTCTATGCCAATTTATTAACTGAGAATCGTAAACCTGATTTATTAACTCACTTACACCAGGCTACCCACAAAAGCCCTTTTGTGGAAAAGTCAAGACTAAGTCTCAAAGAAGTGGGCAGGAAATTATTTTAATATGGGATTTCAATCATGTACCAATTATAATCTCTTTGGAATTTGTTGCCTACTTTCCTTTTCTCAGCTACTGTTTTTTTCTCCCCAACACGTGAAGGCAAGTGCTCCTTTAAAGTGCTTCCTCCTCCCAAATCCAGGAATCAGTCAAATGGGGGCTGTCTGTATCTGCACCTTTGGATGTTCTCCAGCCCCTTCAGTGGAGTTACACCAATCTTTCACTGTGCTGTTGGCCAATTGAGGCTAAATAAATCTTCATTAAGGCATAAAGTTAAACCTATTGAACTGATCTTTTCTCCTCCTAAGAACAACATCACTTTCTGGCTTGCTGAACGTGTTGTTCAACGGCCCAGCCACAAGACACTTGTTTCCTATGGAAGAAAGTCAAATATTTTGCAATTCAACAATAAATAAAGAAGCTTATCCAGGGGCTGCCCCTCATCCAGCCGTCTCATCATTGTGGGCACATTGCTCAAGAGATATGCTCTTTTCAAAGAAACTTGCTAGAATTTACTGCAAATAATTTTGACTGGCGAGAATCAGTTTGAGAGGCTGAAAGGAAGAAGGAAACAACTTGGAAATTCTTCTTACAACATATAAAAGTTGGAAACAGCCTTTGTGTATTGGAAACTATGTGACAAATTAACTTGGGGGCTGATTTCAGAAGGAAGAGGAGAAAGACAAAAATAACCTGCAAATGCACAGATTTTGGTCTATGGTTGATTTACCCTGCTCAGGGATGATGCTGCCATAACCAGGAGTGAGCATCTTGTGCTCAAGCCTGCAAAGGCATGGAGATATTTGGAACCACAGAGATTCCTTAAGAACATGGACAGCTGTGCTAGCGGGAGGTGAAAATCAAAACTCATTAAAAATTAATGACCCAGATTTCCTGATTGACCAACATTAATGTTATTTTGTATATCCAAAGCCTGAGCAGGTCACAGTGGCATCATCCCCAGCAGTACACAAACATATGGGAAATGACGGGTCACAGGCATTTATTTCCAAGTATTTTTTCAGCTTGGAAATTTTGGGATAAGATGATATTTCTGTTAAAATTGCAAATCATTTATCATGCAAGCTCTCCCGCCACAAGAGGAGAGAGCCAGGCAGGGGAAACAAAACCAGCCAGACATTTCCAACAGCTCAGGAAGCGTCAGAGGAGACTTTGTTGCAACTCTAAAGGGCAAATAGCCCATCCCCAAGATGTAAAAAAATTGTAATTAAAAAAAAGTCTGTATTAATACATGGTTATGTGTATTTAAACACACACACTATGTAGATACACACACATAGAGCTATCAATTCAGGATGCTGTGAGGGTAGTAACTGAGCAAGGCTAACAATAGAGGAGGACAACTGCTAGAGTCATAAGAAGTCACAGAATCTGGGAAAAACTATTTGTCACTGTGTGTTGACCTCTAACTCCTATCTATGCCTCAGTGCTGAGGCACACAGGGAATATGCTCTCCTAGCAGAGGCTCATTCCTGAGAGCCTATGTGGGACAGATTAGAGTTTTCCTGAAGTTCAGCAGAAAAAGAAGTCCTTGGGTATGAGGTTTTCACAGGCAGTTCATAGTGAGAAATAGAGGGAGCAATAGAAATCCCCAAATAAATACAATTTTCTGTGTGATTTACCCACATGCAGCCACATGTGTACTTACTGAATAACAACTGTATATTTACACTTTTCCACTCAATCACAAACAAATGGGTTTGAAAGTGTAAATCTTGATATATAAAAGATGGAGTTTTAAGTACATGTAGGGCTGGGAGAGAAATAACTCTTCCCTGCATAGAAATCACATTGCCTTTTTTCTTTTAAAAAAAGCTTTAGATTCTTTCTTGTTCCAAATCAGGGTATTTGCATAAACAGAACAGCTGTAAGAAAAAAGCCCACCCAAACAAACAAAAAACTCCTTTGAATTAAATCCTTGTTAGAAGTACAAATTAAGGCAACACCTGTAGCATAATGTAAAGAAACAGAAAGAATCATGGGTAATGGGCAGAAGACTTCTATCCCAATTCAACAATTTCAATACATTTCCTCAAAAACTGCTTTTGAAATGAAAGCATTTTGTAAACTAAACTTTTTCCGCCAGAAACAGAAATTATGCCAAGTCAGGATTTTCCAATGAAATAACACTTCATCAAAAAAATGCCCTCAGGCCCACCTGTAAAGATAATTTTGTGCCTAAAACACCCAAGATTTATCCACCTGGGCTGCAGCAGAGCACAGCTGATGCAAGCAGGTGCTACCCACCACCTCAGCCATCAGCTTTGGGTGTCTGTGTCCTGAGGCAGCTCTTGCTTCACGTGAGGAGAGCAGAGCCTTACTCAGAGACTTCCCAAACCAAACATTTCATGTGGATTGTCTCCTGCTTTATCTTGAGAGATTTTGAGCTTCAGATCAGTTTTTGGATCAATCTTCAAGCCAGGAGAAGAAAGCAGAATGATACTACAAGAGACAGGAACATCATCTCCCACCATCTAGTTGTGCAAAGACTTTGAACCAATACTTAAACTAAGCTCCCAAATCCTGGATCCTATTCATCCATCCTTCAGGAACACCCCAGCCTGGCTCAATCTTTAAAAACATAAACACAAAGCCCTGTGAGGGCTGTGCATCCATACCCCATCCCACTCACACGGCACCAGCTGGCAGCAAGAGGGGAAGGAAAACCTCCCAGGTCCCTGGCAAAAATCCGTGTTATTTCACAAACGCTCACTCCAACAGTTGAACTGTGTCCTCACTGGGACATATCACATTGAAAAAATAAGCTAACATGACATTAAACCTGATTTTGCCTTTGGCAAGGAAAAAGAACTGCATCTGAGATGAGCAGGCTGGCTGTCAGTACCAACTGTGACAGCAAGCGCTGCAAAACCTTTCTTCCACCCCACAGTCAGAGAAGGCTGAAAATCCCACATAAAATTGTATTAAAATGTGTTTTTCTTTTTATACACCGCTTCCATGGGTGGGTGCACATGGGTCTTCAAGGCTGGGCTTGCTTTCCAGCTGGAAAACAAACTGCTGATGCTCATGTGCAGGAATAAGGGTGCTGAGATGAGACCTGCACGTCTGTCCTGGCAGGATGGGACGGAGCTCAGGGTATGCGGGACCAGTCCAAACAGCCAAAGTGACATCTCCCCAGGGAGGCTGCTGGTGTGAATTTTCTGGCCTCATGGTAGCAACAGTGGGATAAAGTGGTTTTTAAAAGTAGCCTCTTTCTTTAAAAGTAGCCACAGTAGTGGTTGTGCCCAGATCCAGGACAGCGCCTCTGCTGCAGCAGTGATTCCCACAGGGCCAGATGATGGAGAGAGTAAATAAAATGGGTTGGACAGAGCCCTTGGACTCAGTTAGTCCCTGGTTTGTTCAGCTGGGCTGGTGCTGGCAGAAGCACTCCCCCAGGTACTTGATCCCTGCGTGTGAGGTCAGGGAAGGGCTGACAGCGGGACGATCGATGGTGCTGCCACGGGGAGCTGAAGCTGCCAGCAGAGATGGGAAGCCCAAAGGAAGGCTGGGGTTTAGGGCAGCCCTCTCTGCCCTCCAGGGCTCCTGAGGGGGAAAATTGTTGCCTTTATGCTTCTCTACAGCAAAATAAACTACCAAGCGCAGAGGCAGGGCCCCAGCAGGACTCACTGCCTGCCCTGGGCAGGTTCTGGGGGAAATGGGGGCTCATCCCCACGGTTTAACAAGTGTTTTTTGAAGCATGTGCAGCCAGGCTTGTCCCATGTCCAAACAGTCTAAACAGTTAATTTTTTTTCGCCAGAAACGGTTTAAAAATTAATCTTTTATGGTATGGCACATATCTGTGGAAGAGAGCAGATGTCCCAATGCATTTTCAGGACGGTGAATTCTTAGTTTAGAGAAACAGAGCTGTTGGATTAATTTATTTTATCTGAATCCATCATGGCAGAAGAAAAAAGCAAAATTCAGTCTTGGTTTAAATCAACAGGAGGGTGTGATTAAAAGGGACAGGAGTATCTCTTAACAGTTTCTCTGCTTGTTTCTTAGGGATAGACATTGAAAGTTTCAATGTGAGTCTGAAAGGTTTTTCAACATCACCATTTCAACAAATGCCAGAGAAAAACACTTCCCTTGGCAGGGCTGAGCCTTCTGGCTCTCCAGCAGCCTTTGTCTGGAGGCTGTGAAGCCCCAACCAGGCAGGGTCCCTGGGGATGGACACCAGCATGCTACACAAACAGAGTTTTATTCACATTTATCAGCTGTAGCGAAGGAACAAGGACCCAGTTTATGTGTGGTGAGGTTCTCAAACAAATATAGAAACATATATTCAAGTTATCTGGAGAAACAAACATCTGGCAGCTTAGCCAAAAGCAATACACAGCGGGATGCTTGCTCCCTGTGTGTCTATCTGCAGTGGGGCAATCCACAGGCTCTGCACTGCGTTCCTTGGATTTCCCTGATGCGCCCCTTCGAGCCTGAGCGTGTGCCTGTGTGCAGTGGGTGGCTGCTGCACTCTTCTCTATTTTCCTCCACAACTGCAGAGATTCCAAAAGAGTTGGTACTAAGGCTTGAATTTTTTTTATCATCAATAATTAATTTCTTCTTTTTCTCTTTTTTTTTTTCTTTTATAATGCTTGTTTTCTTGCTAGTTCTGCATTAATTCCCTGGCAGCTTTCTGCTTCATCAGAGGGATGCTCAAGCACATCTGCAGATGTGCCGCAGCACGAGGGCAAATGTTGCTTTTCAAAAGATTTGCATGAAGCAGGGAACAGAGATTTAAGGGCATGTGCGAGCTCAGCGCTACCTCCCAGATTTTTGTATGGACCAGAGACACATTTTGCACAGCATTTACATAAATGCCTGCATATAAAATCAGACCCATTGGCTGACCTCTTCAGCTGCCCTTGGCTGAATGCTGTATTCCACTGTGGTCCTTAAAGCCCTTAGGTGATATTTTAAAAACAACCGAAAAAAGAATCAAAGCTGCCTGGTGCCTATTCCTACAGCCCAACTGCTGGGAAAATGAAACAAATCAACAAAGCTGGCTGGGATCCACCACCACCCCATCAGCACCTATCCCTTGGCCAGGAGTAAATCCCTGATGCTTCAGGACCAAAAATATCTCAGAAAACACCTAATGCACTCTGGAATACCATCAGTGGAAGAGAAGGGAAATGCCCGCCTGCTTTTCTTGTCCATCAGTCCATGTGCTGCTGCTGGTGTGCAGCACAAATCCCCTCAATTTCCTTTCCTCAGAGTTAAAAAAATTGTTTAAATTGTGCTGACCTTTTAAAATTCCCAGTTGTGAATTTTCTATAGCAAGAGGCAGCCAAGAACAGAATTCAGCTTCCTCACTAAATGAAAATCCAGCGGCTCCCGTTCATTCCCTCAGTGTGCAAGAACCTAGGAGCTGGGACATGTAATTTCATATGCTGCTTTCTGGCCCACTGAGGCCATCCCAAAAACTGCCAGGCTCCCTGGGCACATCCCTGTCTGTTTGCCTCAGAAGGAGCAACGCCAGCTGCATCTCTCCCGTCTTCAGCAGCACTCAGACCCAAGAGGAAAATGTAAACAGCGCTTCTCCCCAGCTCAAACGGGGTCACTCCTTTCCCATTTCAAAGATGGGACAAAACCCCAAAGCTCACCAGACACACAGAATTACCGTCAGCTCAAATGAAAACCCCCAGCAAGGCTGCTCTGGGTTCCAGCCAGGCTGAGGGCACACTGATGCTCAGGGGACGTGCCCAAGGCTGGCGGCCGAGGTTTGGTTATCCCTGACTCCCAAATGCAGACACCACCACCCTATGGCTGGCAGACAAGGCATGGACACGTCCACATGCAGAGAACAAGCCAGTGCACACCTCCCATCTCACACGGCTGGGGGATTCCCTATTTCCGTGCTAATGCACTGTCCCTCTTCAGTGTTGGATGGGCACTGATGAGGCTGAATGCTGCAAAGCGAAATGGAAGGATAGACAAAAGATGCAACAGCTGTGGGTGTTTTGAGGGGAATTTTCTTGGGGTTTTGTTTTGGTTGGTTGGTTTTTTCTCTTCTTTTTTTTTTTTAAATTTGTTTTTGGTTTTTAGGGGTTTGGGAGGTGGTTTTGGTTTCTTTTTTTTTAGTTTTTAATAAAATCTTCATACTCAGCACACAGGGGTTTGGGAAGGTTCCACAGCCTGTTAGATGAAGGTGACTGGTGTCATTGCCCAAAGGCTCCCATACCACCAAGTGACACCCCCAAGTGACACCGCCAGGGCCCTCAGTGCCATCGGGACAGGTGATGCTTACCGGGTTCTCCGCGCCGGCCGGGCTTCCCTCGCCTTCCCGGGGGCCCTGTGGGGAGCAGAGAGCACAGGGTTAGTGATGACCCACGGACAGTGAGTTCAGCAGAGCATCTACCACATGTCCTTCCCTTTGGATCCATCTCATGTCTTCCCCCCTTTCAAAAATACAAAAAAAATTAGTACACTGCATATCTTAAATACTGCTTTTTTCCCCCTAACGGTGGAAAAAACCAAGATCAGACCCCTAGGCAAGCTGGGAAGCAGGTTTTGAAGTTATTAGTATTGCTACGTAGTAGAGGGAACCAGGTCTTACATGCTCCAAAATTCTGGTAAAAAACCTCTGCCGAGTGAGCGGCATTGCTGCGCAGTCCCTGTGTGCTGCAAAGAGCTGTTACAGGCTTGCAATGACAATATTTAAAGAATTAAAGGGAGGAACATAACCCTCTTGGTACTAATCATTATCTGAGTCACAGCTTCTTCTGTGCAGACTGCTGACACAGCCTAGGTCTGGTCATACATTTATAATTTCAGATACAAGCTTCCTTGTATTCTGAAATACTGGGCAGCAATGGCTAAGGGATCAATAAAGTGCCATAAATGACAAAATGCCCTTAATTAAGGAAAAAGGGCACTCAAACAATAAACAGTGACACAGAACACTGCTCCAGCACGTGTAGAGCATCCGGGTCCCTGGCAAAGGCAAAACACCATGTCCTTCATGCCAGTGTGCTGCAGCCTCTCTGCTGCAGCCAGGATTCCTTGCCTGGCACCTGGAACATCACTTCTCCCACAACACCTGTATTGCATTGCCAGGCTGGAAGAAAAAGCCCTTTTTTGCAGCCTTCTGCAGCAGGTCAGCCATCTCTGGTGGAGTATTTGCTGAGTGACAGAAACATTAACGAAAAGCAAGCACCCACTTTTTATCTGTGAAACAACACTGCTCCCTCTCCTTTCTGCTGGAAAAGGATGATAAACAAAGATCATTAAATATTTCTGCACTCCTATCAGAATTTCCCCCATTGCATAAACATTTCTGTGCTCAAACGTGCAACTGCATCTCCAGAATTTCAGCCACGGCCTGGAGTTCTCCTCTTTGAAGTTTGGATACACTGTCCAGCACTCCCCCTCTCCAGCCCACCACAGAGCTCCAGCAGACCCCGTGCCCTCACAGAGGCTCCAGTGGGAGCCCCAAATACCACTTGCTCCCTCGCTATGGGATTAGCAACCTGCAGACAGAAGCCCCAGGTAGTCACAAATGATTCATAGAAACACCTACCCCTACTCCCTAAGTAACTTGCTCATAAGTTTCTACAGGGGAGACAAAAAAACCCCCAAACATATTTGCAGCCTCCTTGAAAGCACACTGCAGCCAGGAGAAAGGTTTACTTCCTCCATCCCCAGGTCAAGCTGCTTTGGAGAGGAACCACAGCTCTGATGAAGCACCTTTTTCAATCTTGGAGACCAGGTGTGACTGAGCAATTAAAGCCCCTCTACCTGCACCACTCTCTTGGCTAATTTTGGGGGTCTGACCCCCAGGCAGAACCTCAGCAGCTTTCAGCCTCCCTCAGAGTGCAGGGGGTGCTTTAAACACCAGCCTTGCTTATTCCTTCCCTGCCTTCCCACGGGCTCTTCCTGGAGCTGTTCGATCTGAAGTGGCTCGCTCAGTAACCACTCTGCTTCCCCTCTTCTGCTGGCAGCGGGCAGAAAGCACCGGGTGCTTCTCAGGGAGCAGGAAATGTCCTAATGAAGGTGTAGGGGAGGGAGGCCAAGTATTTAAACAAGCGAGTGATGAGCTGCTATTGATGCTTTTAGGCAGCTTAAGGGAGAGTTGATATCAAAGGGTGAATGCACAGAGCTCCCACATAAAGCTTAGGTTGGAGCCGTTCAACTGAGGATATGAGAAACCTGCAAGAAACCAAAGATTCTGTATAAAAAAGGACCTTAATACTAGGCTGGGTTTTTTTTTCAAGTTTAAGGAATTTCTTAATACTTCACACCACATGGGAAAAACTAACTCTTGCCTGCACCAACACAGGCTGTCCAGAGAGATGGTAGATACTCCATCACTGGAAACATTCAAAGTCAGAGTGGATGGAGCCTTGACTGACCTGATCTAACTGAAGATGTCCCTGCTCATTGAAGGGGGATTGGACTAGATGACTTTTAAAGGTCCCTTCCAACCCAAACCATTTTGTGATCTTATAATTCTTTCCCTACAGTCTTCAGGAAACCTGTAAAGCGGGCACAGCATATGGAATTACAAATATATTTTAGAGATATTGATTGTGGCAAGTGTGAGATAAACCAAAATTGAGAGAGGAAAAAATTAAAAATCCATTCTCATCTGTTTTACTTGCTGTTTTTATCTGAAAGCAATTTGGTAAAAAAAAACCCAAAAAACCAAAAACAACCAGCATTTTGGAAACCACATTTAGAATCCTGCTGCCATTCAGTAGCTGAGTTAGGAAATGTCTGTGAGGAGAAAAAATTTTGGTGGGAATTAAAAGGAAAAATATCAAACCTAGTGCTTAACTTCAGGCAAGAGTTGCAAGCGTCAGTTCTGTGGTGCAGATGGGGGTGAGCAGGACAGAGACCTCCCGGCTCCCACAGGAGAGGGCAGCACACAGGAGCAGCCCAGGAGTCATTAATGCCACCTGCAACCTCCAGCTCTGCACATGTGATAAAGTCTGTGGTCTGCACAATTGGAAATTATTATTTTAGCAATTTCTAGCTTATTCTGGGGGCTTAGCTTTGGATACTGCTTAATGAACCGGGCATAAAGTGAATCTATATTACATCTCTTGTTTTCAATCCCATTAAGAAACTACAAAAGAAATTAAGGAGGCCTGGGAATTTGCTTGAAGACAAATGTTCCCTGTAAACTGTTACCTAATGACTCCATCTCCCAAGACCTCGCAGTCTGATGCTTGTTCAATATAATTAAGATTTATGTTGTGTTAAAGTAAATTGGGCAATAACTGAGTCTTTTCTTCTAACTGTGCCAGCCCCACTGTATCAGTTCTGGGAGTCCTTTATTTACATTGTTATGGAAGAGGGTTTTGGAGTGGAGAATGAATACAAAGCATAACAGTCTATTTTTAAACAACTTGTCACGTTCAAGCTAAACAGGCTTAATCCAGGGAATAATATGCAATTTCTGACAAGACCATAAGTTTTCCAGTAAGATGATAGATTTAGTAACCCAATGACAAAGACAGAGAATGAAATACATTGCTATTTGAAAATATTATGAGGAAGAGATGATGGATGTATCTAAAGAACAGCTCCTCAGAAACAAGGTAAAAAGTTCACAGTAAACAGACTCACAATTGCTGAGTAGCAGCCACTTATGTCATCTATTGTGGGCAAATAAATGAAATATTAAAGATCAGCATCACTTTATAGTTCACATAAAATATTGTCAAAAGCCAAACCCATGTACTTGCCCACAGTACAGTAAATAACCTTTGTTTGAACTAATTTACCCACTGCAAATTGGGCTGCTCAATGAACACCATCATCCATCAACACCAGGAGAACAGGCGCTATGTGTGTTTAATGTCTTTTTACTCCTTTTAATTAGACCACATCTAGTCCTTGACCCATCTGCCCAAGGCTGGGAGGCTGTATTGCTGCCTCCCATCCCTTCAGCTGGATGGATAAATTTCTGCCTGGGCACATTACTGTTGGGCATAAGGTAAAATCAATGTTTGTCGAGGACAAAGTGAGTTTAAAATGTTAGCAAGAAAGTGAGTCCAGCAAAACCTCGCTGAACACCAATGCTTTGTTAAATGTTATGCCAGAGAAGCACATTTTACCCAAGGACTTGTGGCACCAACTCGTGCCCTTCCCTTACAGTTCTCCTACACATCCCCCTTTTCCCCTGAGAACATTTACACAGACGTGTTCCATAAATCTGGGTCCATCTCTTCCTTCAAGCCAAGTGCTGCTGAGGCTCTCAGGGACGTGTTTTTGTTACGTTGATCCAAAGAAGTAGTTGGGAACAGCATTCAAGTAAAAACCTTGGCCAAGTGAAACGAAGACCTATCTTAGTGGAACTTTAAACCAGAGGGTTTTTTCCCTTGCAAGCATGACACAGTGAGCTGATCATGTTGTGAACTCTCAATCCTAAATATTAAGGTTACTTTTAAGGCCTTATTTTCCAGAGGAACTCATATCTAACACATTGTGCTCTAACACGGGATTAAGTACTACAACAATTTTACACTACTCATGTGGTTGCACTTAAATTCTTCTTTTTTTTTCTTTTATGAGCTTCAAATGGTTTAACTTGTTTTCCCTTCTTCCCTTTTGGCATTTTTCAAGTTGTTTTCAATATATCAGCATTTTTTTCAGTTAAAAATGAATCACCCAGAAGAATGGCTTGAACAAATTGGTTGGTTCAGCCACTCTCAAAAAGCAGATTTTTTTTTTTTCATATGGCTTCACTTAGAAGGAAGGAGAACTTTGCAGCAGAGCGCAGTGGGGTCCGGTATCGAGCACGAGGAAACCGCGGCCCCGGCCTAGCTGGTTGTTCCTGCACAAAGGCCAATTTACCCTCTTGTTCCCTGAGGAAAAGCTTCATGGTTCATGGGCAGAAGTCAGATGTGCGATGCTTGCTCAGCTGATACTCATCAGGTATTCAATCCGAGACCGCAGACCTGAGATTAAACAGTTTTGGGTCACAACGCTTTGCATGAACCTTTCTGGCTTCGGATTCCAACAGACCCAAAGATTCAAGGCAAATACCAGATGCAGATTGGAAACACGCAGCACCTACAGTCTGCAGAAGTTTTCCAAATAAAACAAAAAAAGAGTAATATCTAGATTCATTTCAAATTTGGCCCAAGGGCCCCAAAAGCTCTCTGAAATCCTGGGCTACATTATGTGTTAGCAAAAACCACCCAGAAAGCAACCTCTAGTTGTCAGCTGGGGAGAGCTCCTTGCACTTCCATACCTGATCCAGTTGCTTTCAAGGTACAAAAGAAGCAAGAAATTGTTTTCCTTCTTATACCTTCAAAAGCATCTTCCTCACAATGCATCGGGGAGCCATGCTCAACCTCAGGGAACAAAACATCCGCTCCAGGAGCCAAACTGGAATATTGTTGCTACTACTGGGATAATAAAGGGCAGCATTCAAAATTCCTTTTGACTAAAGCACCTCAGAACCTCAGCACTAAAGGTTTACAGCCTCAAACTCTTCTTTACCTAGAGCTAAGCTAAAATGGGGTGTACTCCCAAAATGAAGGATATCCAGAAGGGGATGGAGTGCAGTTTTAGATTGTTCCAACAAGATGCAGCAGAGCAAATCCAAGTCCCAAATCCAACATTCAGCAGCACCAATGAAATCGCACGCAAGGTGTAGTAGCTCGAGATGACACAATGTTTCAAGACCAGGGAGAAATTTAGGGTGTTCAAGTGTGTTTTGACC
This sequence comes from Callaeas wilsoni, assembly GCA_013398955.1. Lineage (NCBI taxonomy): Eukaryota > Metazoa > Chordata > Aves > Passeriformes > Callaeidae > Callaeas > Callaeas wilsoni. Next base: position 95,019 of record VWPU01014403.1, on the reverse strand, counting down.
TGTAGCCAGAGAAGTCCTCTCTTACCCTGGGTGGATGCTTGTTGCAAAAGAAATAAAAATAAAATTCAAGCTCATTCAAAGTGTGAAATTATACATGTATATCCACTGAAACCAAAGCTCTGATTACGCTCCATTTAATACAACCAAGATGGTGCCACTTGCTCTCTACTCTGGATTCCACCCCCCACTCCTAAATAATTTTTTCTTTTTTTCCCACATCCAGAGACAGTTTCTTCAAACAGTCAAGTGCATACAGCTCTTTTGTTTAGTCATGAGGGCATGAAGATAAACTGAATTTGAGATATAAATTAAGAAGTGACTGGAATAAAGCCACAATTGCACTTACATCAAACATGGGATTTTTCTTCTCTTGTTATGGCTGGTCTTACTCAGGCCATTTCCAGACAATACACTGGCACAGCTGCAGAGCAGGGCAGGAGCAGATGTTTTCAGCATACCCCCCCTCTATTTTTAAAAGACGAGGATGCATATTTTGGCAGCTGTGGGGGCTGCTATATGCAAGGTAAAAAAGTTTTCATGGCAGATTTCAGTTTTCCACATCTGCACTGAGACAGCTGCTTCGGTACAAGTGCTGGACAGAGATGGGAACTTTGAACATCTTTCAGAAAGTGTCTATGCACAAACACGCACACATATTCGGTTTCATGTTTCTTTAAGAGAACAGTGACCAGCTCTGTTCATCGTCCCCGTATGCTCCTATACACTTTAAACACTTAGAAAGATTTAAAAAAACATTCAGGTCACAATCTCTTCAGAGACTTACTGGTTAGGCAACTCACATAGCTGTATGAATGTGAATCTGGAAAATGAACACAGACTCATTTTTCTTCTATGGATACAAGCTAGAAATCCATGTAATGATAGAGCTGGGGAACAGAAGTGATGGCAAACTCACGCTGCATTTGACTGAAACTCATGATCCTCCTATTATCTTCAGTACTAGGTAAATGAAAGCAGCACTGCCCAGAAAAAGAGATGAGCAAACAGACACCCTTGAGGTCTTTGTTCTGCTCAGATAATCTCTAGCACAAAGACACCTCTGGGAAGAATCAAGAAGTCACCAGCAATAGATTTATTCAGCAGATGAAGGTGATGATTGCTCTACTCGAATCACTAAATCTGCCTGATGAAACACCAGCCTGTTTACCAACAGAAGGAGCAGACACACATCTCAGGAGCACCTCTACAACATGACATAGTGGTGTATTTCTTGCAGAAATAAGACAATTTTCTTTTTTTCTGAGAACTGCAATACACTTCTGTAAGGTAAGGAAGATAATGAAGCACTTATTTCTTCCTTCAGCTTTCAGTTGCAATCTCACATTTAAACAAGTTTGACATGTTGGATTACAAAATCTCTTGTGAAACATTCAGATCTGACACAAAGTACTTGGGTTTTGATGAATTGCATCTTTGGAGCACGGAAGTACTCAAAGCTAATGCTGCTTATCTACAATCAGAATTAGCCATTCCAGAGCCAAGATCTCACAGAGAAAAATAAAATACTCTTTGTCATTTTCAATATGTGAAAAATGAGAAGAGAAACCATCAAATCAAGCCTTTGAGAGCAGCTGAATAATGCAGTTTCTTGGGTGTCTAGAGAAGATCCCAGTAACTATTGAGAAGTGTATATATTGGAGACTTCAAGCAAAAAAAATCACATCCTTTGTATTTAAATGTTATTCCCCCACTTGCAGACAGTCTGGGGATAATGCCTTTCTGGGGGGATTTTCCACGCTCGCTGTTTCCCAGTTTCCTACAAAGGGGAGCACAAGCTGCCATGTGCAAACCATAAAGCATCCAAGGGACGGGGCCAAGCACATCCTAAGAACACGCCCACAACCATCACAGTAACATCACCAAGAGAATTTGCTTCTATGTTACAAATCAAATTCAACATAAAAATCAAAGTTTTCCTGTTTCCAGACTCATCCAACACTGCACTTACATGTGACTATTTCAGCATCTCTAAAAAACCTGTTAAATTCTTCCTCCTGTGGTCTTCAAAAGAAACATTTTTCTCCTGTGTAAGCCTCTCTCCACCCCAAATCTCCTGCATGCAGAAAGCATTTCCTCCACCTTTTTAAGAACTATCTTGTTTTCTACACCTTATTCCACAAGCATCATCATCTCTATAAAGAGAGAAGATCAGGAATAGCCTGTCAAGCAAACATGAAGTCAGCTTCTGGAGCTGTTTCTACTTCCATTATCAGCATTAACCCTTGACCAGGGCTACATGATGCCATATGCTTCAAAAGACAGGGAAAAAGCACATCTTAGTGAAACAGAACCCAAGCAAAATGCAAACAGCCAAATCCCCTCCATGTGGACAAAGCCTTGTAAAACATAAGTAAAAGCTGTACAAAGCAAAACCAAAAAATCACATCATTTTATCCCAATGGCAGCAGTGCCACACAAATAAACTGCTGTAAGTTACAGATACTAACAAGGTTGTCTGGTTCAAAATAATTTTATCCAATATAAAACATCCAGTGAAATTCCCACACTGTCTTCAGCAGAGTTAAGTGATGGAAGCTAGATGCAGGTGATCCTCCTCCCAGACACTCAGAATTAAATTGATGTGTGAATTCATTCTGCCCTGAATTATCCAACAAGCAGGTAATCTAAGAATCAGACTAATTTAGGTTGGAAAAGACATCTAATATCATTAAATCCAACCATTAACCCAGCACAGCTAAGTCCCTACACCATGTCCCCTAAATGCCACAAAAAGAGAGCAGATCATCTGCAAGCAGAGCTGCTGACCCAAGGAAAAAGAAAAAAAAAAAAGAAAATAAAATCTTCTTTTTAAGTAGAAAAAAATTCAATAACAAAGAGAACTTGTAAATACAAGATATACATGCCTCACATATCCTTGTTTTTAGTTTCTATTAAAATAAGCAGTTTTTAGAACAACTATGTAAATCTCAATTTTGGTATGAGAAGGATAAGGCTGGGGTCACCCTGAGATTTCTCTGGGAATAGCTAAGGGTGTCACCATCATGGGAGAGGACATGACATTTCTCGGCCTCTGGATTTTTCCTCTCCCTTCTGCTAATATGTTTGCAATAAATCTTACAAGAACTTAAGCTCTAGCTGTACATTTACAGCACAACTCAAATTCTTTGGAAATTATAACCTTTTGTGGAAGGGCAAGTGCATAACCGTATATTTGAGGGATTCAGTCTCTGCCTAATGGTGTGGGAAACTGTCTATTTCATATCCAGAAAAGTTCTCTTCTTTGCAGTATTTCCAGGCAGGGAAAGCCTGGAGAGCAGCTGATGAAGAGCACGGCAAAAGTAGAAGAAAAAGATTGAGAATAGAAGATATGAGGAATAAAAGAGTAAAGTAAATCAAAAGCCAGAAAGAGTCTTGAAGTGTAATAAAACATCCCTACACATCATGTCGGACCAGCCTTGCAAGGAGGCACCTTCCTACTTGAGATACCTCCTGAAGGACTGGAGCAGAGAAGTTGACTCTCAACCTTGTGGAAGCTTCCCATGTCAGGCCTGAAATTACAATGGAAAAAAATGGCAAATGAAGTGATTCCAGTCCCAGAGCAGCAGAAACAATATACTTTGTTCTCACAAATTGGGACCAGGTAGGTTGGCACAAGGTCTTTGGCAAAGAAACAATTTAGCCTCAAATTTGAGACCAGAGCAATAGTATTAGATCACTTACTCAGACTTAAGTTGTGAGCAGCTGTTTGGCTTTTATTTCACACAAAAGCTTATACTGTAAAAGGAATTCCTGGCCCACATTCAGATGCTATATTTGCTCATAAGCAGTGTTTCTCATTTGAGTCCTGATAACGCAATGAAATCAGTGATGAAATTTTTTTACAGAAGAGATGCAGAGAAAAAAAGAAAAAGTGTTTCTTTAGAAGTACCTGGGCCTTGTTTGCTAAAATTAACTTCTTATTTTAACTGAGAATATAATTAAAAGTACAAGTGTCTTCTCTCCCTGCTGACCTTAGGCAAACACCAGATTGACCGTGTGTAAACAGTTTGCTTTCCCACCCATCTGAGATCCTTCCAGTAAAGCGATACATGAACTCTAATGAAAAATACAGTTTCCATTCTGTAGGCAGAACCAGCATGTGCTACAGCCATATCCACTCCCCAGAAAGAAGATGGTGTTTCCTGTAGCAAGTGTGAATGATCAAAACAATATAATCCCTTTTACTGCCGTGTACCTGACCTACATGGCACAGCTTCCAGCAGAAATAAGCTGAGGCAGTCGCAGTTAAAATTGCCAGATGAGGCCTAAATCGCCACACTTATAAGCTCTAATAAATAAAAGTAATTAATGACTAATTTAAGAGCTGCATTTGTGTATCCATTTAAGGAATTAGGCTTCCAGCCATAATGCTAATCCATGTCAACTCTGAATTCAATTAACAAGCATGAGGGCTAATACAAAGGACCTGATTAGAAAAAAAAGGAAAAAACTGAATAAAATCAAAGTGCGCTTTCAGGCTGGGTACAGACAATAATTACACAAGCCTCTGGGCAACCCCACGAAATATAAAAGTACTCCAGGATTTAATCACAATTTCCATCAGAAGGCAAGATAGCTCCAGCCTAAGATGCCTGGCCACAGAGACATGAAACCTCCCTCTGGCCGTGCCCGAGCCTACGTGAGCAGGCTGCAGAAATCACCGTCAGGGTGGAGGAGTGCTCACGCCAGGCTGGGAGTGTGGATGCTAAAGGATATGGCTAGCAAAGGGGCTGACTATGAAACAGCTGCAGGAAAATCAGAATTTAAATAAAAAAGAGGTGTATCAGCACATGTAAAAAGAGAGTTAAGATACCAGAGAGCCTGCTGACACTTCTCTGGCACATGCCATGCCTCGGAGGTGGTTGGCTCGAGGTGGGGAACAGGTGCAATTAGTGAAACGGGATGAGCCAACACTCACAAATTTGCGAAGGCAAACTCTGTTATAGCCCCTTTCTGCCGTGTTCGGGGCCTGCTCTGGCCCAGAATTCAGTGGCAATGGTTGTTTCTACTGAAGTGCAAAGAGGAGATGATTTATTGCTCACACATCTGGGAAATGTTTCAGTAACAAGTTCATTTTAGACCAAAGTCTTCTGGGCCAGCGTGTTGCACCACAAGTTGCTTCCAAGCACGTGCCTCAGCCGATGCCTTTCTGCGACACAGGTACAGTGTGGAGCTCTACAAGAGCACGTTAAACCCACAGATTACCACAAGGAACACTGTAATTTGCTTAATCAGGTAATTTGCCTACTCAGTGCATCTTATTTGATGACCAATCTGGTTTATCTGAGCTCACCAGTCTGGCAAACAGCTCAAAAACCCATAATGAAGTGACTGACTTTGCTCAGCTGCTTCTTCCAGATGCTTAATTCATTACCAATTACCCAAATGTGTCTTTCAGAGGTACTTAGACCATTTTCAGCTCCAGAGTTTCAGTTGTCTATGAAGCAATAGGTCTATAAATATTTTTACATGGCAGCTAAACCTATTCTTTCCCATTTTAAAGTAAAAAAAGCAGGATCAATAGGACAGAAAGGCAGCAGTGTGGGAGGTGTACAGCATTTTTCTTTTTTAATAGAGAAAAGCATCTTGAAGATCAAATGGAAAATTTAAATTATTTCTGACAATCCCAAGGTGCAAATTTTCACCTGTGGATACTTGAATTGTGTCATCCGTGCTTTTTAGAGCTCAGCTAAACAAATGCTGGATCGCAAATTTTACTTACCAAACGATATCCAGGAAAGGTTCAAAGGTTTAGCAGAGATGAGGTATTGTTGCTCTTTAAACACTGAGATGAGATGAAAAGAAGGAGGCAATTATTCTGAGCAAAGCTATCCAATATGTTACTAAGTTTGGATAAGACCATCAGTTTCCACTTGTATTTTAAAGAGTCCAAGTTTGGGAAAAACAGCACAAAACATGGTGAAAGAAGGAAACCAAGCCAGAAAAATATGAAAGGGAAAGACAAGAAGCATCTGACTTTCTTTTGGTTTGGTGTTAAGGACATGAACAGTGGTGGGATCACATGGACCCAGCAGACACAGCACGACCTTTTGGCACAGGAAGGGAAAAGGGAGAATCAATGAGTAAGATTTCACTCCCCAGATATGTCCATTTGAGTCTTGATTGAAGCACTTTTAACATTTTATGGGCCTTTTTTTCCCATAGACCACTATTTTCTTAGTCATATGCTCTAGGTACTATACAAAGACTCTTGCCAACCCTCCAAGTCTACCTTGTTCTTGAAAGACAATGAAAAATGGCAGGTTTCTCCTCAAAGTGAAGCAGCAGGGTTGGCCTTCATCTTACACTGATTAATATACAATGCCTATTGCTGGATCTTTCCAAGATTCTAACTGAAATCAGGCCTGGATTTTAAATGCAACACACTAAGTCAAATCCTGCTTTCAATTTTGCTTTCTGGATTCCAGGATACACTTTTACACTATTGATATCCTGGATGTAATTTCACCTGAGGATCTAAAAGTATTTCAAGAAGAAACCTTGACAGTCTTGCACAAATATAAATATATTGCCACTGAATTCTGAAATGGAGTTAAATGAAGTCTTTGAAAGGGTAGTTAGCCACATATTGAAGTGTAGCAGATGGAAATTAACACTGAAAGCAGAAAAAAAAGGAAAAAACATGCTGGTAGGGGTCACAGGATTACAATGCTTTCACATCCCTGCTTCAGATGGTGTTTTTTCTCCCAACAGATGAAAATTTTCTAGGACATCTGGCAGATTCCTCCACGAATTGTGTTGGTGTAATTTGATTATTCATCAATATTCATAATCAGCCTTTCAGCATTTACTGCATCCATAGCTGAATAATGCAGAGCCCGTTTGTGTTGCAGGCCAAGACTTTGAGGGATTTAGGGAGTACGGGGCAATGGAGCTAAGTCTGAAGGTGAAACCAAATCCCAGCGTTTCCACACATTGTAGGCTTCAGACAACATTCCAAAAATTCCCACCCCAAGAACAGAAATACCTATACATGCAACAGGGTTTTATAGAAACTAAATATGGTTCTGTAGAACTAAGGTAAGAACTTAGAATAACAAAAAATGGCATTTCCCATTTCCCCTTCCCCCCTCCCAAATTGTTCAACAGTCTCAGAATCCACTCTGGGTTTGGATTTTCCAGATAATTAGAAAGACCACAAAGCCAGAGTAAATTCCCAAAGTACGTTTTGCTTTGCAACCACGTGTCCACTTTATCTTAGTGCTACTCCCAGTCAGCTCCATCCACAGCTGTGCATCCCCTGCAGATCCCACCCCCACCAGCAGCCTGTGGAGCGACAGCGAGAGCAGGTATCCCACACCCCATAGTCCTCAGCCATCAGAAAAAAGTGACCCTAAATTATCCGATGCAGAGCAATGACATCTACTGAGCCAGTGAGAAAGAAGTCCTGTCCCCAGCAGGGAACTCCTGGGGAGCCCTGTGTCCCCAGGAAGCGTCTCCTGCCACAAAGGAACTTCACGAGAGTCTTAGGTTGTGTTGCACATCACTGCCACGTACACGTGACTGCTTGCACAGACTCATTACCAGGAAGCCCACTGAAACCATGGCTAAACTTGTCCTAAACCAGCCTTTTGCATGGGAGGGAGATGTTCCCCAGGCAGAGGTGCAATAACCCGAGTTTCCTGGGTGAAAGCAAGCTCTGAAGAATGACATCTGGTTTCTGCACAACTTGGCTGTCAAACCTCTCTCTTGCTGATGTTTCTGTTTCTTATCTTCTTGCTTGTGTTTGGAGCTCAAACAAGTTCCAGCTGAGTGAAGGAACTGGCTGCTGCAGGGGGTCAGCCCCACGGCCCCTCTGCACCCTGGGTCGCAGGCAGGGAACCCACCAGGACGCCTTCCACACGGCCGCTCCAGTGCTGGGCACCATCCAGCGAGGCACAAGCCTCCCCTAACCCCTGGCATTGCTTCATCTCTGCTTTCCATGGCGATCCATAGTCTTCCTCTTGAAATAGGGGAAAAAAAAATCTTATTCTCAGTCACTCCTCTGCCACTTCTCTCCTTTTCCCAGCTCTCTCTAAACCCCTCCTGCTGCTGACAAAGATTATTTCCCACCTTCATTTTCTTCTGGCACTGTTGAATTATATGTGTTTACATTTGCTGTAGTACCATAAAGCACAGAAAATTTTGCAAACACTCTGCCTGAATCCATATAATAATAAATCAGATCCTCCAAGAAAATACATGTCACTTGTATAAAATTGCAATGTTTAAAACCCCCCCCAAAATTATTGCAGCTGCTTCTGCCCTCCCTCCAACAACTCCTCAGCCACCTCTGAAAGCTGTTATTGCTCTGACTGACAGGGGGACATCAACAACCCAACACAAGCTGACTGACTGACAAGGCCCTTTCCTTTTAAAACTGATTTTGCTTGATAAACCATTTAAAACATGTCAAACAGTTCGACAGCTCCCTGTGAAACTACTGCCAACTCCGTTCCCTCTGGAGAAGGTAATTATCTTATTTATAGGGGCTGGGGAACAAATGCTGAATTTCTTTTCGATTTCCATTTATTAATTGTTCTCATATAGAAAAAAATACTTTGGTAGAACAAATGAGATCCAGCCCCTGCTCATATTGCTGCAAGAAAAATTAATTTTGCAGAAGTAGGGCAGCACAGGGCAGGAGCCAGCTCTCATTTGTCCACAAACTGAATGGGAAACTGTAGAAAGCATTTAGGAAAGAGTACATTTACAGTGGGGGAAAAAAAAAAGAAAAAAGAAAAATATAGTCCCAGATTACAGATATTCAGCACAGCTCACTCTGAGCATTTATTGTGCTATTACTGTTACAGCAGTCAGGAGACTTTTATCAGTTTTGCAGAGGGCAGGCACACAAGGCTCCTGTTCTGAGGACACTGCTATTGGATATACTAACGTGACAACAAAAATGAGCTTCAATAGGAAATGTGCAGTATAAAAAAAAAGATAAACAACAACTTGAGTATGACCATAAATTTCCCATGGTCACTTAACTCCAGCGGTAGTGACTCACTCAGATTTTATTGTACCGTTTTACAACCATGACGGAGAATTCACTCAATTGTGTAGATGCCACCTCTTTATTCAGTTCTCAGATTATGAAGAGGTGCCTTTGAAATTTCAGGGGTATGGGTTTTGCCTGAAAAAGCAGAGTTTGATGCTTATGGGAAGGGTAATTTTATGCTTTTACCAAAAAAATTATTTTAAGCTACAGCAGGAAATTGCAAGCAACTAATGTAAACTGGACACTTGACAATCACTAGAAAATATTTACACTAATATAACTATAACTGCCCAAAGGAAACAAACAAATGCCAGAAACACAACTTAAGTTGATGGAATGAGAAATAAACACAAGAATAATGGATGGGTTCAGCCCAAAACCTTCGTGCACATATGTGGAGCAGTCCTTCTCCCCCAGTGCTGCTCCTGCATCCCCATCTCTCTGGTCCTACCCAACAGACTCCACTGCAGATGTGCTTTGGGATGTGGGAGTGATTCATTTAAGTCATTGTAAACCTCAGAGTTTGGCCCCAAGTTGCCCCACGGGAAGTTTAGATTATATAGTAAGAAAAACTTCTTCACTGAAAGAGTGGGCAGGCATTGAAACAGCTGCCCAGGGAAGCAGTGGAATTGCCATCCCTAGAAGTGTTGAAAATGTGTGTGGATGGGGCACCTGGGAACACGGTTTAGTGCTGGGTTAATGGTTAGACTCAATCTTAGCAGTCTTTCCTAACAATAACAACTCTGTGATTCCATGACTCTAAACCATTTTCTCATTTGAGGAGGTGATGGTGGAGCCCAGGAGAGAGAAGCAGCTCATGGGGACACTGTAGGAGCTTGGCTCCCCTGAGCACTATGGAAATTGTAAGCATTCTTAAGTCGGTAAAATTCTCAGTTTGGAGCAGCTGCAAACCCAGTGCTGCTTTGCTGTTTCCACGTGGCTGCAATGATGGTGCTGGAGAATCACAGAATGGGTCAGGTCGGAAGGGACCTCAGTGGGTCATCTGTTGCAAACCCCTGCCCAAGCAGGGTCATCCCAGAGCACGTGGGACAGGATTATGTTTGGACGGCTCTTGCATATCCCCACACCCTCTCTCTGCACAGTCTGTTCCAGACCTCATTCACAGCACACGAAAGGAGTTCTTCCTCATGTTCAACTGGACCTTCCTGTGCATCAGTTTCTGTCCATTGCCTCATTCTACTACTTGGTACCACCAAGAAGAGCCTGGCTCCATCCTCTTGACAGTCTCCTTTCAGATACATATGTTTATGCTTATATACATTGAAATCACGCATCGTATGTGTGAGGCCACAAAGACCCGCAGCTCATACTACCCCCAAATCAACTTGCACAAACCCTGAGGGCTTCATTTGCACCCGAAAAACAAACCCGAACCTCTTTTAATGGGTGTTTAAGCAGAATCACAGTGACAACCTGAGAAATGGCTGAGAGACACTTTATTCCTGAAGTGCTGCTGCACCACGGCAGCAGCTCCTGCCCAGAGTTAAGGAGGTGATAAACACTCATGCTGAGTGCGGCACAGACCAGCATTGTCTCTGGTTTTAGCTCTTGTTGACAGTGAATGAAATCCAGATTTGGAGCTGTGCATCCAGAAATTGCAATTTGCATTTGGAGCCCGGCTGCTTGCACCCTGCATTTCGGTGAAAAGCCTGGTGGTGGAATGTATGGCAGCAAGGCAAAGAGGACATGAGCACCGAGCCACCACCCTGGACTCATCCCACATCCCAGCACGGAGCCTCCGGCACCGCCCGGCCACCGATCCAGAGATACCCAAACACGAGGCCAAGGCTGGCTTTGTTTGCCTGTGAGAGCGTCATACCACAAACTGCTTAATTTTACTGCACGTTTTTGGTCTGCTGACTTGCTCTGGAAGCTTTGCGGAAGCTGTTGTGTCTCAGATACGCACTTTGCAAAACAGAGGAATTTCCACCTTGTCCAGTGAAAGGCAGAGCCCTTTCAGCAAGTCCCTCGGACACCGTGGCCGTGTGCACAGAGCAAGAGCCAGCAGAAGAAATTAATTCAGCACATAAGGAACAAAGGATATCAGGACTGCCAAGAGAAATATTAACTTTTCTCAAATGTAAGCCTGTTTGACATTGGTTTAACCATATTAATTTGCATACAATGTACATCTTGCACAAAATTGGGTGAACTAATGACATAGTGGATAATTTCACAAAGCAAACAATGTCAGGGCACAAAAGTCAGCTTTTCATCATAATACTTCACGTATTTGAGTCCCCACAATGCAAACAAAACAGGATCAAACAAGCCTAGAGCACTATCACTTCCCAGCTAATCCCAGCTAGAAACCTGTGCTGAACACAGGTAGCAGCTCTGTCATCCATCCCTCCCCACTCCACTGGCTCAAAATTCCTGCAAATACCACAGTCCATCTGAAAATGCCCAGCATGAAAGATGCTTGACATATTTTCATCTGCATCCCCATTTACAGCAGCCCCAGACTCGCAGTCGTGCCGCACTAATCCCCATTTCAGCCATCCCCAACCTCTGCCTTTGCCGATTACCCCAACCCTGACCCGCCGAGCAGCGAGATTTAATCCTCCCCTGAAATGCTTCCAAGCCAGATTCAAACTGCCAAGAAAAAGTCCGCATTCCTCAATTTCTATCACCCTTGGCTATATGCTTTGTTGGCTGAATTATCTTAACAGAAATATGTAAGTACTTAATTGTGAGTGCATGTTTATCCCTGCCTCTGGAGAGAAACCTGCCTTGCCCTACAGCCATCACACCCCAGGGAGTCCCTTTTCCTGATGGTGCTCTGGAGATTTGCAAATTAGTCTCTCCAAACCAGCTCTTTTCAACCCGGCAGCACAGACCATTCAAAACAGCTCTCCTGCATAAAAACAAAGACTTGTTTCTAGATGCGATCCACCACTTCCATACAGGTCACTTGAAGATTGCCCTACATTTTTATAGAAAGGAGGGAAGATTTTTTCTCTGCCCCATTGGACTTTGGACACACTGAGTATCACAGTACACGCTCAGGAAAACCTTTTCGCAGCACAAGTCCAAACGGGTCCTCACTTTCACCAAATACTGGTAACAATCCTCTGTCTCTCTCTCCTCCTTCAAACTCCTTGGACAAAGATGCTGGAGGAAAAGAGCCCGACTCTTTTTGCCAAGGGATGCACAGAATCCCTCCGTGCTTCCTAACGCAGATAGCTTCCAAGAAAAAGTCACGTACAAACAACATCTGCAAAACTACTGTAAGACTTAGACCTCCACAGCATCCTAAACAGCTGTCTGCCACAGAATAAACAAATATTTTTCTTGTTTTATGTCTAGTAGAACATTTTATCCAAGAGATCTACAGTGGCGACTTCTGGGAGGGAGGAGAAGTGTTGGGGGAGGTGGGGAGAAAGCTGGGACAATGTCCTACTGACGAAAGCAGTAGCTCCTGTGTGTCTCCAATTGTGCTTTTGGCTGTAAAGAAAACGTATCTTTTTAAAGGTGGAGAAGACTAGTTATTAATTAAAAAACAAACCCTGATGATCGTCACGTACATTTAAAATACCAGGGAGGCACTGGGGCTTCTTGGTAAATAAAGATGTCCTTTCCACATACTGTCTGTAAAATCTCATTCCCTCCACAATAAAATGACTGGTTTTTAATTCAAACATCCCAATCCTCCATATAAAGATCCCAAGTTCACTAACTTGAGGGGCACAGGTCACTGCAGCTGTGGAGTGCTCATCACAACAGGAATTTCTTCATGCCCTGGACAAAGGGTTTGTACTGAAAGAACTGGCAGCATCTCCATCAAAATGAAATGTTCTCCTTCCCTCTTTTGTGCCACACGCAAGCTCCCCCACTAAGTTTCAAATTGTTTTTTTAATCTAGTTATTAAATTAAGTGTCTTTTTTATCTTAGAAAAAAGTTTTATTTGTTTATTTGTTTATGATTTCTTTTAGAGCCAATGTAACAGGTCAAATAAATTCCAGATGACATCCAGACTCTTCTGTATTCAAATTTTTTTTGTCTTTTCTTTTGAAACTCATGGAAAGGAACATGTAAAGATCACAGCAAAATGCAAAGATCTTTAAATCCTTGGATTTTCATCTTCTGCTTGCAAACAGCAGCACTGTCATGGTGGGATCTGTGCTACATAATATCAACTTCTGTTATATGAGATTTAATTATCTTTGTTTTTCAACATGGCTCAAAATACTCACTAGTTCTTCCTATGCCACGAGCTGAAAATCATATGGTAATAGGAATTGTATCAGTCATATCCAAAGGTTTTTCCAGTTTAGCAGTTGTGGCCATGAGGGTAAGAACTGGGGACACAGAGAAGCTACAACACACCATTGGCAATGCCAATGAGCACATATTATACTGCTTATAGCCTTAATGCCCACAATTCCTAATTTTAGACCTCTAAGTCAGTCCATGGAAGTGCTGCACATGCTTTAACCAAGGCTTGATTTCCTGACAATAACCACAGTTCAAATTAACCAGCACAACTCCTGGAAGAGACAATATATTGCATTTTAAAGCCAGTCAAGACTTAATCCATGACTTAATCTAAATTATTTGGCAGTGCAGGAGCATGGAGGACACTCTTCCTGTCAGGTCTCCTTGACCAGGAAGGTCTTTGCCTCAAGGCCAACTGACTTTTAAGACTGCAACATGCATTTAAATGCAACAAGACTGAAGTTCAGGATCAAATGCTGGAGGCTTGGAAATAAAATATTAATTAAAAAAAATATTTTCCTACTCTGTTGCTCTGCCTGTGAACAGACTACAAAGGTTTTCCCTTGCTCAGAACTGTTGGTTTCCCAGCATTCACAAATTCTGGCCTCAGCTGTAGCTACTTCAAAGGCAATAGATATGGCTCAGAGAGAAAACAAAACTGGAAAGAAAAATGATGCCGGCATGTCAGCAAAATACTGGTCACTTAGTGAGAAATCCTTAGGATCCCTGAATTAATTTTAGATTGCTTGAAATTTATCTCCCTGCATCTTTTTGATGCATCCCATTTTCTGCTGTGAATTTCTCCACATGATAGCTTTGTCTCCACAATCCCTGAAAATTAAAAAAACAAATCAAACTGCCTTTTCGCAGTCATGCAAAGTATAAGCCAAATAACTTGAATTCCAAACTTTCATTTTAAGCAAAGAGTTGTCATGAAATTATCACTAGCTCAAACCATGTATGAGTTCCAGGACTCCTTCCAGGGCAAGGACACAGGTAGATATTAGGAATACTGATATGTGAGTTCCAGGGAGGTTTTGGCAGAGCAGGACCTCTCAGCCCTGTAGGGCTACACTCAAGGCTCAGCTCCACCTTCCCTGTGCAAATGGGGGTTTAACTACAGGGGGCTTGGGTACAGAGCTGGTTTTGTGCCAGGCTTACTGCACTCTTTGTTAAAGAAAATTTGAACTGAGTTTCCTTCTCAATTCATTCTCAATTCTTTTTTTCATCTCTTACAAGCAACACTTAAAACAGCACACCACAATCAACACAGGAGCTTTGGATCCATCCTTCTGTAAAGCGTTCATATGAACAGGCAGGTAAAAGTACACATTTTGGATAATTTGCAGTTTTTTCTCTTCCCTCTGATGAAGTTTGAACCTTATTACATCCATGCCCATGTCTTAAACCAGGGACATAACCTAGGAGCTAAGCTGGTACCTTCCAAGCCTTTCACATGTTTAATAGCCCCAAGCTAAAAAAGTCAACAGCAGAAGATTGAAGATGAGTCCTCAGATCGCACAGTCATGCATTTGCTGTCTCCTCAAGGGATGAGCCTCAGCAACCTCAGATACTCCCTCCTGGGTTGTGCAAAGGACAGCCAAACCCTCTCCCGTGGGTGTTGGGTGTTCTGGTTCCACCCAGCCGGGTGGGAGAACAGACGATGCCTCAGGACATGGCCCAGGAAAGGGAAGGGAGGAATACTGGGAGCTAGCACAAGCACGGTTTGAGGATGTAGCTCTTAAAGTTTGCCAGATTCCTCCACAATTGCATGCAGCAGGTAAAGCTGATGGAGTCAAATAACTGCAAAGATTAATTTCCTGCTCTGTGGTGGAGACAGTGCTGACTGGCCAGGTTTAGGGAAACAATGAGCATGTCAGCTAGGCCATAAATTGGTTAAAATGCTAGAAAAACTAGCTGTTGGCTGGCAGGGCTTAATGCACAACAAGCTGTCTGGTGTGGACACAAATTAATCACACCCCAAAATGGACAGCTCAAAGCCTTGCAGAATGTCTGCATACACGCAGGCATAACGAAAAATTGAGATTTCATCAAACTGGATGAATAGCCTGGAGCACAAGGCATCATTCTTGAGTATTTCCCTGCTGAGCATTTTAAATAGGTAAATGGTATTTTCATTGCTGTTATGGTGAAAGCCATTAACTTCAGCTTGAAGTTCCTAAAGAGGAGATTGATGGCAGGGAATCAAGGAGCACATGAGTTCAAATGAGACAAGATTAGGTGCCAAAGCCTGAATTGCAGTATCCTTCTTGACTTACATTTTATAATGGTTAAACCAGCAATAACCAATCAATTCTTTGTTTGACTTGGAGAATTACCATTTCAATTCCTTTCTCATTGCTGGGACAGCTCTCTCAGTGCTATACAGTCACAGCCACAAGTCCTGCCTCAGAGTTACTCCAGAACATTCACCGAGACCATATTACTGCATTATTCCTTGGATCATGGCATTTTTAATCTGCCTCCGAACATACTGTAGGAATGCAGAGATTAAATTAGTGTTTAATCACTGCTACTTATAAAACTTGCTTTATTCTTAGCCACTCATATTTGACCACAGTAGAAAGCATTAACTGTGCCAAATGAATATTTTACTTAAAAAAAAAAAAAGATACTTATAAATAACTTAACAGACTCAACTTTAAAACTTTAAATCTAGCATTTAATATCGAATTCTTGGAATTTCCATAGAGTTTTTCATGGGAAGAGATCAAAGAACATTTATACAATATTGTTATTCATATTTTACATATAGGGAATGCAAATCCTAAACATGTGAGATATTTACCCAATAATAGAAGTTATGGCCAGGAATAATGTCAAGTTTTTTGATTTTTCACTTCAAATACATACTCATTCTGGGGACCAGCTGGAATGTTTGCACTGCTCTGTTCACCCATCTACTTGTTCTACTGCTGGGTAACTTTAATAATCACTTATTTAACTAATCTATTCCCTACCAACTAAATTCTAGACACAAAAACCTTGAAAGCAAGCAAATTAGCCATTTGCAGTCAATCTTCTGCAACTACCTTTGCATTTTACACTCTAATCTGATTGCTGAAAACAAAGGGCAAAGATTTATGAAAAAACACCGAAACTATGCAGTATTTTTATCTTTCAATCCTGTATGTGAAATAACTCTCTGTCATTCTGCTGGTTTGTCAGTGTCATGACACGGCTTCTGACATTCAAAGCATCCATAAAAGGCCAACATTGTTTTAGGTGGCACTTCTGTCATAGGAAACTGGGACCACAACCATTGCCTTGCCCAAAGCATGGAGGCTCAGGCACTAGACAGAAAGTAGGGGTGTTCCCCAGTAAACTTTTTGACTTAAAAATTAAATAGCCAAGAATTCAACACCAGCATTTGTATTTTCTAATCAAAAACAGTATTAAAGCTGGAAGTGTTCTCAATTTTGTGGAAAATGTTTTCCCTCTCTTCTTGTAAAATAAAAAGTGTCCGAGGCAGACACCACATTCATGAAGACATCCTGCTCTCCACTACGTGGATGTGCAAGATGTCAGCAAATATCAACAATATTCCAGGAGAGATATGAGCCACAAGTGACCATGGTTCAACATCCTACCAGCAGAGATTCAGCCAAGTCTTTGTGCTGGATGATTTCAATTTGATTTAGATTTGCTAGAGGGGGAAAGACCAGGGAAGATGTGATGCACATTATACTTACCCATCACCATGGGTCTTCCCTCCTGCAGCAAATCTAAGATACTTTACTGAGCTCTTTCCCAGATCCATTGAACACCCCTACAAAAAGCAGTCTTCAGAGAGAAATCTGAATTTCCTCTCCCACCTTACAGTTCTGATTCTGAAGGAAATGTATCCATTTTGACTAAAAAATCCAAGCAGCACATGGGCTGTTTAGAGCATTTTCATAAGATGACCACATTGAATTGATTTCTGGCATTAAGGCCCCAAAAGCTTGAGCAGCAACATGCTTCCACATTCCTTCCTCCCTAGTAACGAAGACGGACAGTGACAAACATCCATTCTGCATGAGGTACACATTAAAAAAAGAGAATTTATCTGGACTTAATCGAAACTTGTCTTCATACCAACATGAAGCGATGCCTTGAGAACAGGGCTCTTTACTAAGAACATTTTTCTTTTTACCTTCAACTGATTATGGTTTCCTTGCTTTTCAAACACTAGCTTCAAGCCATATGTGTCTCCACATCAGTTTATCTGCTGCTTTCAAGTTCTATCAGCCCCTGTTTTTACTCACACAGGAAAGAATACAGAATGTTCTAGTTAAAGTCTATTTTTGAATATAATAAAGTCGTGCAAGCCCATTTCCATTTTCTGGTGTCTCCAACAAACAGACTACCCAAGTTCATTAGGATGACAGTTTCTTGGCAATCAAGTAATTTTTCATTGTGTCTATAAGAACTTACTTCATTAATCCTTTGGCTCGCTCACAAAACCCCATGCTCAGCACCGAACAAAAGGACCCACATTCTGTCATCAAATCCACACCTTGGGCATTTTTTTCTTCAAGTGTTGCTGGGGATGGTGGGGTGAGGGAAGAAGTCAAGCAAGGGAAGACCTAAATGTCAACCCAAGCAGGTCTTCAGCCTCTCCTTCCTTTGTGCTCTGCCTCATCAATAACCTAACGAGGGACGAGGTTCTGTTTATTGTGTTTGGAGTTTTTATGGAGGGTTTTTTGGCTTGTTTTTTGAGTGGGTTTGAGGGGGTTTTTTTGCAGGAGGGGCAATGGAGTAACACATATGCTTTTAAATTCACCCTATTCTTTAACCATTCGTCTCAGAATCTGTTTCAGAAAACAAAGCTGTAATCTGTTACTAAAAGATAAGGAAACATTTCTGGAGCCCTCTCAAACAGTTTATTCCATGATCTGCACTCCATAATTGCAGAACTGCACATTTCCATGCTATCAGCAGCCCTGCCTCTGTCATGGGTTTATTTGGTGTAGTTTGGGAAGGGCTCAGTGCAAGAGCACCCACGATGGCAGCGTGGATGGGCTCCTTGGCAGCTCCTTCTGCTGAGCCAGGGCCAAAACAGGGCACAGCTTGTGGCTGAAGCTCAGAGGCACGAGAGTAATGCAAATGACAACTGCTTAATCTTAAGCAGTGATAAATATGCTTGTATTAAATGCAGTAAGAGACATTAACGTGGACATGTGCTGGCCATAACACCGAGCCTGACAAAAGGGAGCACTCCCTATCCTAATGGCCACGCTAGGCATGAGCTGGAGCACTGGCTCCTGGCTGGGCACGGAGGCGGCTTGAGGCTCACACCACCTCAGACATCCTTGTTTGAGGATTTTCCACTCAACTGGATTTTGTAAACAGCGTCCCTCTGCTGTTCAGGAGGTTTTACACTTAACTTAAGACTTGCAAATCAAATGAAGTGGACCATTCTGCCTCGGGGAACACACCCTGTTCTTGTCTTTCTGTCCTGGACAGCAGCACAGCTATCCCTCCCTGCCAAACTCACCAGCCCAGTCCACCCTGCTCATCTTGCTGGAGACCTGCATGGTGGAGTCACCTCTTTATTATTGCTTTAAGATAATTAATTCATTTCCAGCCACAAAGTGCACAAAATTCAATAAATGCATTTAACTTCTGGTTTCTTTTGGTACCACTCAAGCCCCAAGGACAGACCTGAAGAGCTGAGCTGGGCTGCAGGCTGGGCGGCTCCAAAGCTGTTTTGCTGTGGCTGCTGGCTCAGCCCTCTTACTCCTCACCAAGTAAGTATTAAACCAGAAGGATGTGTTGCCTTTGGAAGCAAATTTAAGCAGCACATCCAGCTTTAGCACAGGATTAAGGAAAGCTCTCAACCCAACCTCCAGGGTACGAACTCTTCTCACATAAGTGGGAACTCTCCCTTTCAGAAGAAAGGACAAAAATAGTGGATAAACCACTGAAAACCGATCTTGCTTTGGCCTCAGTGCCCCTTCCCATCGAACAGGGAATGCTGTACACAGGAAAACCTGGTCTTAATGTCAACCATCAACCACCACTCTGACACACAAAGCCAGGAATGAACTAATCCAACACAGAAGGACAGGAACAAAACAAGGTCCTGCTACAAGTTTGCTCAATAGAACATAAGCCAGGAGGGACTTCAAAGCAAAATCCTCCTTGCACAACACTGGCAGAGCCAACCAACATTGTGATGACTCAGAAAATCCCGAGTGACACCATCCCAGTGCTCTATGGCTGCCCAGGCCGAGAGCAGGGAGGCTGGAAAGTCCTGCCTGGGACAAAACCAAAAAGAGGATTTTGTGCATAGCCTCATGATCAATAGGAAGCAGAGAAGCTCAGTCTTTTTTTTTTTTTTTTTATCGTCTGGTACGAATTCATCTCTAATTTATAATTTCATAAGCCACAAGGCCTCTAGGAAAAAACTATTCTTAAGCAGATTGTGTAGTATAAATACATTACCTGCTGCTGATTCCTGCTAGAACATATATCAGCACAGAACCAGGCAGCACAAATCTCTTAAGATTTCTTGGAAGAAACCCTTTATATTCACAGCTATCATCTCACATTGAGCAAAATACACCCATAAAACTGGCCTTTGCAAAGGATATCAGCTGAGACACACATGTCCTGTCCTTTCCTAAATCACCAGGCACACGCAATGAACCCTTTTCAGATGAGGTCTGAGCACATCGGTTTTAGTCCCATAGCCACGAGGCAGCAGAAAGGGGATTAAATTTTCTTCCCTCAAGCTGGGAGGGAAATATCCCTTTCAAAATGTTATTGAAATAATAAAACATTTCAATAACCATACAGCTGTGGAGCAGCAGTGCTACGAGTACACACTATGTTAAAGACGCTGCTAGAATTTTACGAGTCTGCTAAAAAACAGAACCCAAAGTCCTCTGCAATTCCAAAACATGCAGACATGCACGCAAAGCCCCCCCAGCAACCGCTGGCTTAAAAAAAAAGGAAAATTACAGTGATGGAAAACCTTCAGTCACTACCACCAGCACAGCCACACACCCCTTTGCGCTGACATGCAACTGATGTGTGGAACAGGCCCCAGTGAACAGGGATGTCCACAGCACCTCTCGTCAGAAAGGGGCACAAAAAAAGACAAAACCTCTCAGCTCTGCACTCAGAAGAATGGCTTTTTTCTGGGGTTTTTTGAGTACGTGTATACTAAGAGCAACAGCCACAGCTTGGAGCATTGGGATAGCTGGTGCTACAGGAACCCAGAAACAAAACTCAGGCTTCACCTCCAAAGTCCTACAGCTCCTTGTTCCACAGGTCCATCCAAAAAGAGAGGAAAAGAGCCCTTCCTCTTCTATTTTAAAATACACGCAAAGCCAAATTCTCACTAGAACCAAATGAGAGCAGATTATTATGCAGGAAACTGCCAGTGCCTTGGGACACCTATCGTGGGGAAGAGCTTTTCCAGCAGCTCCGCTGTGATTTCTGATGTATTTATTGCCACAGGTCCTGACTTCTTATGTGACTCCCCGGGGGAGCGCGGCCAGGGAGTCAGGAGCTGAAGATGCCACTGCATTCATCTCCCAGCTCGAAGATTTTAAACAAAAGAGAAAGGGTGGTCTCATCCTCGGGATTAACTGCACCAGGGAGGTCCCACTTCCAAGCAGGGCAGATAACTTTAACTCGATTGCCGTGATTTCTCAAATCGTTACAGCCAAGTACTTGCAAAATCAGAGCTCAGTCACCCTGGGGCGGAGCCGAAAGGCACCCAGGGCCAAGCACTTCGTTTTGGCACAGTGGCCATGCAGAGAAATCCCTCCCCAGACACAAGGCTGCTCAGCAGCCAAAGTGCCTGGAACTTCCTCCTGTTGGGGAGCAGGGAGAAACTGAGCAGAATGGGTAGGAGGGCCAAGACCAGGAGCAAATGAAGTTGTTTTCATAGCTTCCAGCCTCAATTCGAGAATTCTGCTTCTTGCAAGTGGAGTGGAGATGCCCCAACAGAAAAGTGTGAGTCCTGAGAGCAGGCAGGGGAAGTGCTGGTACCTCCTGAGCAAGGACACCCACCTCTGTTTGATCTGGAAACCCTCCGGCCTTGCCGTTGCCAAATGCATTTTAGAAAAGGAAGGGGAGCCTGTGTCTCCAGCTGTATTACAATTATGTTCTTCAGTGCTGGTTTCATAGAAAAAAAGCCTGATACCTCCCCCACGGTCTCCTGTATTGATCCAGCACAGCTGAGGTGCAGGCAGGAGTGCTGCAGAGACCTGGCGTGCTGGGGAGGAAATGAAAGAAAACCAGAAAAAACAGGTTGTGCTTTTATTTAAGTGAAACGAAAAAAAGAAAAAAAGAGAAAAGAGAAGTAGTTACATACACAAACACACCACACACGTGCACATCTTTTGTTACAAGAAGTTATGTGCTTTACTCCAGGCAGAGTTTGTAGCTACAGTAGTTTAGTCCGCAGAACAAAGACATCCGTATCACCATTTAAAATAGGATTTTCAACCTATTAGACAAAGAAATTACTGTGGAGGCACAGCACTGCCTAGATGATGAGCAGAAACTCATCACATACTAAAATCCTCGTGGGTTTGGGCAGTGCAGATCTGTTGCACAAGCATTTGCACACGGAAGTGGTGCTTGCTCACCTGCATACATAGAGCTTTACACATCACACCTGCAAAAATAATTTACAGGCTAAGCAGATATGCCAGTCTCTGCCTTTTTCTGTACTCATCCATGCCATAACACCCCCTGAGAAACACATGAGCCCCAGCACTGCCTTTAGGCAGAACGGGAAAGCACAGACTGGTGTGAGACCTGGAGGGAGAAATGATGCTCAGGACAGCAATACACTTTAGGACTTGGAGTCCAAGCTCCAGGAAAACTCCAGAGATAAAACAGAATCACAGCAAATTCATTTCCTGGAACAATTTTGAGGGAAAATAATAGCATTTCCTTTGCAGTTTTATTGAAAAGTAAGTTCAAATTCAATAGTAACAAATAAAGTAAAAACATTCATGGCTCTGGAACAACCTGCATCACCTCTGCCTTTACTAACCTTGAAGCTGTTTGTCTGCTTTGCAAGTGATATGTATTTACAAAAACAAAAAGAAGAAACACAATGAAACTGTGATTTATGGTCTCATAAAGGTTCCAGTTAAAAAAAATCTGTAAAACCTTTACAGAAACACAAAAAAAAAAAAAAAAAGATAAAGAAAACTGATGCAGGAAAGGTTTTCTAATGTCCCATTTTCCTCTTAGCCAAGCAAACATTTCTACTGAAAGAATTTACTGAAACATTAGATGTCCTCTTGGCAAAAAAATACAAATTACCCCAAAGTCCATTTTTTCCAAGGGTCTGTGTGTCTCCTCCATTCAGCAGTTGGGTACGGGAAACCTCAACAAATCACTTTGTGAATTGAAAAGCCTGGGACAGTCGTTCCTTTCAGTTCTGTATCTCATGTGAAGCAGAGAACAGAATGGCAAAACAGAGACTTCTCACTAAATTTTGTGGCAGATTGACTCATCTTGACAAAGAAATAGTTAATATCTCCACAATCCAGACCTCTTTGGTGCAAACTATACTCTATATCATACAAAAGAAACTTAAAGTTACTTTCTGAAGCTGCAGAGACTCCTAATTTAGTTTCAACTTATCAGAACACCAGCACACTCCCCAGATTTCAGTATCTGCAGCACTTCAGAGAACACTTAAAACATTTGAAAAATTTTGAGATGAATCACGTTAGAAAGTGAGGTACCTTATTTTATATCTCATTTACGAGTTAGTTTATCTTTCCTGAAATTCTTTCAGGTTCCTGTTCTTTCTCCATTATTAAAAACCCAGTAATGATTCACAGTTTATGTGAAATTATTGTTTCAGGTGCTTTTCTCAGCAATCCATTAAACAAAATTAAATGCAATTTTAGAATTAGTTCTTGTTAAAGTCAACATAATTTTCTTTTTCATCCCAATCTTCTCCCATTTTGCATGTCAATCATCTATGTGCAATTCCTTTCAGATGGAATATGAAAAGTTCATCTATTTTAGTGTAATGAGCGTGAGCAGAGCACAGTTGTTTTCTATTAGCCAACATAATATATAATAGAGGGAGAGAGTTCACAGCCCTGCACACCATACAAATGACTGTCTGGATTAAAGGAGGTGCCACTTTTACACTGTACAGGACAGTGGACAAGCAGAGCCACAGCCTCTTTTGTCACCCATAGGTATCTCCACTTTTAAGGTTTTGACAAAAAGTCTCAAAGAATTTTGAGCCTGGACCAACATCAAGCATCTGTGTCCATACTATCCACAACCCTAACTAAAATAATCCCAAACAAACTCCAAGCAAAACCTGTCCCCTAAAAAAACCCCGACAACCACCCCCAATACACACAAGCTGCCATTTTTTAAGTCTTGATCTGGCTCTTGGGCCATGCCCCAGGAATATTTCACTGCATGCGAGCTTCGTCAACCCTGCACCTCTCATGAACTTTTCCAGAAGGGCTGGGGAAGCCATCAGTGGAAGAAAAGCTCACAGTGACTGAAGTACCAAAATAGCTCACTCATTTTATTATTGGCATGGAATAACTTGAAGTTTTTTGGGGTTTATTTGTTTTTTTCTTTTAAACTCTTTTATTCATCACTGGCTACGTTCAGGTGAAGGTATTTCTAGTTTCTTCCACTTCAGAAGATATTATTTCTGATTTCCTACATTAACTTTCATGCCAGCAGCTTTGAAAATACAAAACACAGACCCTGTGCATATATACAGCATCCAGGGAGAAACATCTTGGGCAAAATCACTGAAATAACAATAACAAGTCTCTATTTTTATAGTCTTTGAAGATGTTTAGGCACTAAAAGCAATCCAGCTGCCAAGAAGCAAAATAATTCTTATCTGGAAGAGATGCTTTGCCCAGGAAACCACTTTCGTGGTATCCAACTCACTTTGCAGAACCTTGCAGAGAAAAAGAGTAAAGCATAAAAAAACACCCTTGAAAACTTTATTTTTAAGCTTCAAAAGGAGCTTATCACAAGAATAACTTGCATTCTACTAATGCTGCAGGTTTCTCCACCGCAATGACCATCTTCTATTCCCACAGCAGCCTCTGCAGCAGATGGATGGGACAGCCCTTCCCGCAGGGCAGGAAATGCAGGGCTGGGACAGGGCACCCTCTCCCTGGGCACCCTCTCCCTGGGCACCCCAGCTCCAGGTGAGCTTCAGAACAACCTCATGGCACTGCCAGCCCCCACTGCTCTGCCCCTGCAGAGAGAAAAAGCCCTTAAAGCAGAGACACCATCCTGCAGGAGTGAAGGCAAGGAGCAAAGCCACTGCTTGGGATGGAATCCTTCACTGCTGCCTTGGCCAGTGGCTTCCAAAGCAAATTCGGGGCTTTTTCTTGGAACATTCCAGTGGGGAAGGAGGCTGCTGCAAGCCGGGGCTGGCTCCCTGCCAGCCACATCAGCTGTAATCAGATTATACAGTAGTGGCTTCAGAAAGCAGAAGCATGTTTATTATCAAGCCACTAACCAGACTGACATTAATTTGGTCAAAGCTAAGCTGAAACAGTCTCTCGGAATAATTTTCTGATTCAGATCACATTTACTTAGTTGATGTAAGTATTTTTTGCAAATTATGCTTAGGGAATGATAGTGGTTACAGGCTATTATTTAATTTGTGATTGTAAAAGTCAGTGCCTTTCTGGAAAAAAAATTCCACTTAATTAAATTCTACTAATTTAAAAAAAAAAATTAGACAGCAGATTGTCCTTCAGTGGGGGACAGAGCATGCAGAGTGCCAATTTAAATACAGGCTTGACATCTATCTCCAAAACAGAGTGGTTTTGGGTTTTTTTGGCAAGAATTAACATGTCCACTCCTTGCTTGTGGGTAGAACCTGAACAACATGTGAATATTTTTGCTTCCCATCTCCTTCAGATCCACCTATTGAAGAAAAGCTTCTAAGATGCCTAATGATCACTAAAATAAAAAAGGCAAAAGCTCCAAGTGTAATAATGCAGAAGTGGTGTGCCAGATCACTACTGATGGAAGAGCCTAATCCCAAATAACATCTTTTATTTGGCTGCAGATGTGCCACCCACAGCACTTTGTGCCAGGCAGACGCACAGGGTGACTCAGATCCTGCAGAGCTGCAGGGCTCAGGAGCTCGGCACGGGCCAGGCCACTCAGCTCCTTTGCTAGAAGGAGCAAAAACACATCCTGAGTCTCCTCCAGAGCAGTGCTTACACAAATCCTGCCTTTGGACACAAGCCTGGAGGTTCACTTCCCTCCTGACTTCAGGATGGATATGAAAAGTTAGTGGAAGGGAAGGAAGAAGCCAAAGTTAAAGTAGGGGGAGTCCAAATCCTTCACTGGAATCCTTCCAAGCGATCACAACCTGCCCCCATTCAGCTCTGCTCTTCTCCAGACAAGCCATGCCGTAGGGCTCAGTCCCATTTCCTGCCATAGTAATTTGATTTTCTTACTTTCTATAAAGTTCTTTAGTGGCTCTCTTGAGCAGAATAATGAATGTGCAAGTGAGACATGGGATGATGCATCTTCTGCAAGTGGCAGATGGGAAAACTCACATGTGTGGTTGGGAAGAGCTGCGCTAAATTCTGGCCAGAGGAATTTCCTTCAGCCCATTTAAAGAGTCCCCTGCAACCTCAGCTGGACACCGTTTATGCATTTATTTTCTATTGTAAGTCAACACAGACTTAAACAGTCCCAAGTAGCATTTCAGTAGCAACCCAATGACTTCCATGCTGCTCACTCACAGCCTGCACAGCGTTAGGGTGGAGAGCAGTGCTGCAGGGAGCACATCAGTGGCTGACCCCACGGACCTCCTTTCTCACGCTCCTGCATCCACCGAGGTTTAAAACCAGCACATGTTGTACTACAACATCTACAGCTCACATCAGACCCACTCTGTCCCCTCGACTCCTGTGTTTTCTACGCAGTAGCTGCCCTGTTTGTACAAAAATACTCCTTGAGCCAGATGCACATGGCTGGCATTTGCCCAGCCTGGCATCAGGGTTTCCCAACCAAAGATTCTGCTTTTAAGACCTGACATGTAAACTGAGTGGCTGGTGCTTGCAGGGAGATGTGAATAAAATGCTTTGGTCCACCTTTTACAAGAATTTCTGTGTTTAATTAACCTCTACCTCAGAGAGACTGATGTACACATTCTGTAGGGTATTGCATAGGAAGGTGCCTTTTGGGTAGGGATTTATCCATTTAGGATGTAGTTATATGAAACCTATCAGTGTCCAGCTCCTGCAGGCTTTGTAATTCAAAATTTAATAGAAGTTGAGAGCAAACCACATAGTCCACAGGGCTCATTATTAACACAGCTCTGATGGCATCCCTGAATTGAAAATGGAATACAAAATTGCAGTGGAAAACTACAAAAGACGCAAACCCAAAGCTTATTAGCATGTATCAAGTGTCAAATAAGGAAAACTCTGAGCTGGAGTTATGAGGAGAATGGAGGTCCCAGAGCTAGTGAGGGAGGGGGGCTGCTCCCAGCACTTCCAACTCTGAAGTTTACACATGAATTTAAGTCCAGACTGGTCCATGTGAAAAATGAAACAAAGCCAAAAACTAACCAATCAACCAAAGAAAACCAAAAAACCCACCAAAGGCCATGAGTAAATCACCTGCTAGGGACCAGACTTGTCTCCAGAACAATTCCTCAGGAGCATCAGTCACAGGCCATGGCTGGAGCAGTCAATCAAGATCATTTGGTCCATTCGTTCCATTCAGGAAGAGCAGCTCCAGTTTTGGAGAACACTTTTAGATGGACACTTCTTTCTGGGCCCATTAAGATGGTAACTGAAGTGGAATAAATCTTTACTGACAAGAGTTTATTACAAGCTTAGAAACACCCACTGGATTTCTCAAGCTGCAGAACGAAAGCCCTTGGAAAACAGGAAAGCAAAGTCTTCCTGCTTATCTTGGTTTAGAGAAAGTCATACTGATTTCCTGCAAATTATTCCAGCAGATTGAAAAATAGATAACAGTATAGCTAACAACAAAATAGAAACTAAAACAAACACTCAGGTTCAGTCAACTCCATCTGCAAGGTCTACAGTACAATTTCCAGGTTCATTATGGAAAATGGGAATGATACCCCCGAGATTTGGGTGGTCAGGTGCTGGGCTTGCCTGTCATGCCCTGGTTGCTGTGTGTGACATCTGGTCATCTGGTAAGGAAATACCAGGGATCATAATTTAGTTTTAATCCTGACCAATGTGACAGCAAGGGCTCAACTCTGCTGCAAAGGAGAGTGAAGGTCCCCTGTGGAGTTTGATGCCGGGAAACTTCAAACTGCAAAGATTCTTTTCTGAAGGAAAAGTGAATAATCTGGTATCGCATAGGGGGCTGGGAGTGGGGAAAGAATAACAAATCAGGAGGGAAAAATGTACTGAAGTATTTACACAGCTGGTTTTTCAAGACAGTGCTCTTAAGATGGGCTGCTTTTCAGCCACGTAGCTAAAAAAGTAGTCTTAATCCATAAGCAGCATTTCCACTGCTATGACAGAAATCAGCTCAGTAAAACCTCTGCATGGGCCATATGTGACTTTGCTAGCTCTGTTTCAAACCCAGGTGTCTTCAGGAAAACATGACACTATGATCAGCCTAATGTTTGTAGGTATTCTCTGGAAAGAACATGTCTACAGGTTGCTTCAAATTATTTTTGCACATCCTCCTCAAGAAACCAGTCAAACTAAAAAATAATTTTTAAAAATTCGTTTTTTAAAAAACCATCAGTATGATTTGGTAACTGTGAAGGCATTAAAATAAAATAATCCAGAATTACTGAGCTATTCAAATGCAAGGTAACACTGAAAACGCAAAGAGCTGAAGAAATAAACTCTCCTCTGACTTTGCTTTTGTTCTCTACAAATTAACATCGGCACAATGTCTGCCTGAGGGGCATGGAAACACCACAGCATCTTCACCAGTGCCTGGACACGGCACACACGGACCAGCTTCGTTTCCAAGAGAGCCCTTCAGATCCACAACTGCTTTCTCACACTTCTCACATGTGCCTTTTAAACTGTTATCAGGAAACAATAAAACTAAGCCAGTTAATGTCCAGAGAGAAGTCTGGCCTGGTGTTGCCGTCTGAAGGTGGCTTTCAGCTGAATCTTGTATTCCCACTTTTATTCCTTAGCCAGTGGGAGCCAGAGAGGAGTAGGACACTGGAGGTTCAGCCTTGGCCAAGGGACCAGAAGAGGCTCAGCCTCGACAAACCAAGACAGATGGGACAGATTGCCATCTACAAACGCAGCATAAGGGAGACACGCCCAGTTTTGTTTCCGAAAAGTTGTTTAAACTATAGAGCAGTGTTGGCACGTGAATATTAAACTGACCAGGAATAAGATGATGTTAAAAATTAGGAGTTTTGCAAGCAACAGAAGATCTGGAGTAGTTTTTGGACAGATGAGTCCAGACCAAAAAAAAAAAAAGAAAAAAGTGGTTTTAAAACAGAGGTTTACTGATTCAAACCAAGGATTAAACAAATGTGACTGCTTGTTTGCTGGGAAATGTTCTCAGGAGTTCAATCACCCCTGTGCAGTTTCCACCTTCCTAGAGCATCTCTGAATGAGACAGAGGGAGCTGAATCACTAAGTTCCTTGCAGGGAATCTCTTGGGACAAACTTGACAGTGCACAGTCACCAGCTCTGAGCTGTGTCAGAGCCCCGACTCCCATGGCAGCTGCCCTTCACACGTGTTCCTGTTTCAGCACAGGAACTGGCTGGCTGCTCAGCCACGGCTTTTGCTGGATATCTTATTTAAGTGTTAGCTGACATCAGCTATTCGAGTGGGCTCCAAACCTGCTCCCATGAGGCCACTGAAGGCAACCAGAATACATCAACACACAGCTACTGCAGCAGGAGGATGCTGGCAGCACATCGACAGCGCCCGCGTGGAGCCCGAGCTCTGTGGGACAGACACCACCCAAAGTGGATTTCCCTCTACAGGGAGATCTCTCTACAGGAGATTCATGTGCTCTCTCTCTCAGATCAAGCCAAAAGAGCTTTTTGTACCTAAAGCCCTTTCCATTCAGTGCATGTGCCCATGAAGAGTTTCTGAAAGGTCAGTGCTCTTTCTGCTCTGCAGTTTAATGTCAGAGATGCCTGTCAAACAGAGGATTTGCCTCCGTTTGAAAGACACGCTTACAACAACACATGGCTGATTTTTCCAAGACATTGCGATTGCACGTCTCGAAAACAAACCACAAGGGGAAGCAAATGAGGTGCAATACAGAAGGATTACTCAGGCATCCGATGTTCTAGGTCTCATCTCTAAACTGATTTGTCATTTTATAAAATATTGTCTTTTAAATAAACTTGCTAAAGATAAAACCAGCAATCTGTTCCAATTTCTTTATGCTATTTCATTACTTCACTAGTTTGGGGTAAGAGTATGCAAAATACTCTGATTCTAAAGCATCTTTTCTTTTCTTTCCCCAGGCCTCTTAGCATGCTTTCAGGCTTGAATCACAAACACAATATAAATCACTTGAAAAAAGTCAGAGACATTTTAAAATAACATGAAACAGTAATGTATTTGTTTTTTTAAGCACGTGTTATCATTTGGAGCTGAAGTACATGACAGTAGCGATTTAAACAAAGTAAAAGGAACAGATATTTTTATTGTATGCATGTCCACTAACTCATTAGTATAAGATGAATAGATTTTTAACGTATGGTGTAATGGGATCGTTTGTTAGTTTTTTGAACCCTGTTGAAAAGTTTATCGAAGCAGCTATGGAAAGTTCAAGTTCTTGTAAATGGAAGGAACAGTACTCAAAAGTTTAAGATAATGTATCAGTGCTTTAATAGGCCTTCCCCTGAAAATGCTGATTAGAGCAGGCGATTATTTCTTTCACAGTTTAAAACTTTTACATTGCTACATAAATGTTGATACAGTGCCAAGAGCAAATAGAATGTAATTTTTGCTTTATCCATTTCAAAATAGTGATTTTAGATTCCACAGACTAAACACAGATAGTTTTCAACAGAATTCTAAGTTGTCCTAATTTCAGTTTAAAAGCAGTACACTACCTAAGAGACAAAGAAAACTCTGGCTTTCAGTTTGGGTTACATTTGCCTTTATTTTCTTGGCATAAAGAAGGGAAAAGTCACCAACATCACCCTCTCAGAGCCACAGGCTTCACTCCAACAAACACTTTATTAAGCCAGCAAGGGCAGACATATACAGGGGGAATGGGACTTTACTGAAAAAATTGCACAACTGGATTTATCTCGAGTTGGAAGGTTTTGGTGTGGAAAGACAGCATTTGTAGGCAAGGATTACTGATAAGTAACTTCATGGACTTGGAAGGACCATTAGAGTTAAGTACAGAATGAAATATTTGTCTTCTGGACACATACAATTTTAAACACACTAAATACACAGCTGAAAGGAAAGAACTGTCCTCAGACAGAGTTCAGTGGTACAAGCCAACTCCTACAGAGGGCAGCTGTATCACTGTGCAGACTCCAATTCTGCCCCAAGCTGTGGACAGAGGATAAGAACTTTTGAGTATTCTTTTGTTGTTTCTACAA
Source organism: Callaeas wilsoni (assembly GCA_013398955.1). NCBI lineage: Eukaryota > Metazoa > Chordata > Aves > Passeriformes > Callaeidae > Callaeas > Callaeas wilsoni. The sequence continues at coordinate 64,206 of VWPU01014403.1, read as the reverse complement.
CGTTAAATAAGCATCAGGGATTTTGTTGCTTCTAAAACAGACAAAGCCCATTTTAACTGAACCTGAGTGATATCATTGTGAGCTGTTGAGCTGAGGGCTGGAGGGAAGAAGAGCTGCTGATCCAGCCACCAGCACATCCAGCCACAACCCCTCTGCACAACACACATGGCCAAAAAACAGTGAGGAGATGGACTTGGCCATCTTGTAGAAGTCAGAGCTCTGCTGATTTACACCAGCACAGGATCTGGACTAATCATCACAACCTGCCCATGCTTATTTTTACATTGTGCAAAATGAAGATGAAAGGATGGAAAACAAAATCTCCTAAGGACAAAATGCAGCTGGAAGAACATGCATGACACCCATGCTAATGCATGGAAACATCTGGACAAGATGGGAAGGAGTCTGAAGTTTTCTCCCTCCGCATTAGTGGGAACACATTGAAACCTGACAATGGCTCTGTCCTATGGAAATGCCACGGCTCTCGTCATCCAGGCAGTGAGGCTTGAAATCCTGACATCAGCATCGGGGTGGGGGGGAAAAATGACTCCACTCTTTCTGCTTTCCATTGAAATAAAACAGTTTGCAACAAAAGGCAAGCGCATGCATGTGTTTCCCTCAGTGTGTTTCCAATCACGGCAGTGTGTTTAAGTAGTCAGGCTGCATCCAAGCCTTAAAGCTCAACAGTGCAGAGAGGGCAGATGACATCCTGATGGCAAACACGGCTGTGTAAATCATCTCCAAATGACAGTGTCATACACGGAGAGCTGCTTAATTTGGAATGTGCCAAACGGTGCTTTTCCTCATCTGGCATCATCTATACATCAGCCAACAATTCCTTCGGGGATTGTAATTCTTGCCATAGACAAATGCACAACAGATGTTAAGAAAATAATAAAAAAAGTCTCCATCGAGGTAGCACAGCAGCCACTCCTGAAGGCAGCAGCAAACTTGCGAACAGCCACAAGCCCCTCTCAGGCATCTGGCTCCCAACCTTCTGCATTGCCTGGCAGCCACTGGGCAAGGGGGTGAGGAGGGACAAGTAAATGACCAAAAATTCAGACCCTGTACACCTCAAAGCTCCTGTTTCTGATTCAGAGTGTCCAGAATGACACGTTTTAGAAGTGTACAAGTGCTAGTCAATTCTCCTGTCCATTTTTCCCCCCAAATGACACAGGACCATTTTCTCCCTGTGTTCTCTTAGGAGGTGCCTTACCAAATTTAAAGTTACAGGCAGCATTACCAACAGGGTTAAAAAAAAATATGCTTTATACTGCCATGTTATTAATATGCTTTAAAGAGGGGTAAACCAGACCCCTTATTTTGAGTGAGCAGCATCTATCCCAAAGCATCTATATGATTTCAGCATGAACAGACTCGGTACTTCAGTGTCTTAGGCCAGTTCATGCATTTTGTCAGAGCTCTGTGCTTTGCAGCCTCTGCACCTTGTAATAAGGAAATCAGCACTGTGAAACCAGTCTGCTTATTTCCCTATTTACACACACCCATGTGCTCAGTCCTTTGAGGACATGCACACCTTCATTTAAACCATCTCAATATTCCATAACTGTGAAGGAGACAGTCCCCATATGCTAAAAAAAAAAAACACCAGAGGGAGCAGTAATTTTGAAGGATGGTGGTTCCATATGGATACATTTTCTGGGCTTCTTCAGAGAAAATATGCAATAATTTTGTCAACCATTATGAGACTTTTCCTGTCTCTTACATATACAATTTAACGTATTGGATAGAGACGTGAGAAGCTGAGCAAGGTCCATGCACTGGCAAGGGAAAAGAGTGCCCAAACCCAGCAGCCCCACATGGCAGTCACCTGCACGGCCACAGTGCAGGGTCAAGCGTGTGCCTCACCCAGGCACAGCCATGATGGCACAGGGAGAGTGATGACAGGAGGCTGCACAGGAAGAAGGGACACCGCTACAGTCCCTGAATCCTGCACAGCACATCCAGCCTGGGAAACTTCAGGTGCCAGACTGAACTTCTGATCCCAAAGGAGCCAGAAGGGCTCAGTGACAGCCAGCGGCCTCAGGGGCAAGATACATTTCAAGAAGGTATCTTTTGTGAATGGTATTTAAGGTAGAAACTCATGTCAACAGACTTGCAGATCAGAATTACCTAATCCAGTATGCTCCGTGCCAACAGACAGACGTGAGAAGCTGTAAAAGCCTTACAGGTAGACGACACAGACTCCCAAGGCACACTCAGGAGTCGGCCACCTCTTGAATTTCAGAGTGAACTTCCCCACAGCTCTTCCAAGATCCCTGGCAGTGCCCTACAGAATGCCTTGCTCCTCAACTGCAACATACCACATGGTTTAGGTCTTCCAAAAGGCCAAGACTTGCTGTTACAGTTGGTATTTTTCATCACTTCAAAGCTTGGACAGAGATTTGCTGGCCTCTCAGAAGCCTGCTATCTTTGGCATCCCCAAAAATTGAGGAAACATCAGAGTTTGACTATTTTTGCCGCTGGCTTTCCAATCTAATATTAACAGCCAGTGTCCACAAACTGTATCCTGCAGCTCTTACTCAATCCCATGGAAAGTTTGCTGGAAGAAGGGATGAGTAAAGGTTACAACATAGTTGTCTTATTATTATTAGGGACACACAACAGCTGTACATCCAAGCTTGGTATTTTTACAAGCCAAAGAGCAATCACACTTTTCTAAACCTTGGCATGTCTGTAGCTCGCTGTGCAAAAGTTCCAGGGGGCATGAGTCATCTTACAAACCCATAAAAATCTAATTATGGCTAATGATCATCCTTTTGTTTACACTGTATATAAAATGCTAACTGCTTCTGATACTCCCTGCAGGGGCAAGATTTACCATCAATCTTGAAATGATTTCTGTCATACCAACAGACTTAAAATGGCCCATTTAAGATAGAACAGAATCCACGCCACACACGAAAGTTTTTGACCTATTTGCCAAAAAGTCGATTTCTCTCTCATGAAGCTACTGAAACACTTTGCACGCTAGAGCTGCTCTTAAATTTAGAAAGAGGTTCAGAAAACCACGTAACTCAACTAAGTTCCAGTTTAAAGAAAGCAATGTAGGGCAGATCCTCTCCCAGGCTGCATGGCAGCCCACCAGCTCCAGGCCACGCAGGGAACTGGTTTTCTGCTCTTGCACAGACCTGAGCAGTGCTGGAAGAGTATCTGGAGAGACTCAGCTGGAGGACAGAGAGCAAACATTTCAGTAATCAGGGTTACAGCCATCCCACCACCCTTTGAAGGAAAAGGCCGGAGAACTGATGCTGTGGGACCACTGCTGACGGGCCCTGTAAAGCAGGTCACACCAACCCACTGCAATGGGGAAAGGGGAAGACAACCAATTTTCCCCTCACAGAAATTCCTTGCAGCTCTTTGATGTGTTTCGGTGGCTGCACCCTGGTGAGCTGCAAGACACTTAACAAAATCACATAAGGAACTGTTTGCCCTATAAAGAAAGCATTTGCTGGTCCAAATTGGACTGCAGGGAAGCGCAAAGCACCAAATAAGGAGGCTACTGGCAAAAGGGTTTATATTTCTCCCTTTTCCAGGGACAGGTGGATTTCTTTAACTTTTTTTTTGTTAATAAAATAATTTCAAATCTGCTTGCACAGCTCTTGTAGGAAATAACATCCTCCTGCAAGCTTGATCTAGCTTAAATCTGAACAACTCTCAGAGAATCTGCCAACATGACAGTTCTTGGAAAGCTGCACAAGTGCAGATGAATGTGAGATTTCTAAAAAGAATTCCATCAGATCTACGTACTGCTCATAAAACAAGCCCAGTAGCTGGCAAATGCAGCAAACTTTCAAGGTTAGAATGGGATGGGAGGAACTGGGCTTTCTCCTGGGTGACAGTTTATTTTCAAGTTGCTTTTTCACACTTCAGAATTACAGGTACCATGGGAACAGCAGGTGTGGATGCTTTCCACAGAGCTGCCCAAAGCAGCACAGGATAAACTCGTGCACTTGCTCATGCTCACAAGCCAAGCTGTGGCATCCCAGCTGCTGAAATCACATTATCAGCAAGCATCTAAGCGGGGGCAGAAGGGACAAAGACAATTTATCCCCACAAAAATGTTAGTCTAAAATAAGCACCCTCAACAAGAGATCGTGTTGTCTGCAGTGATAAATGCCAGTTGGGCTAAGACAAGCCCTTAAACAACAGGCCTGGTTTTATTGCTCCCAACTCCCACTCATTGAGAAATAAGAACTGGTTCTGTTCTCTTCACTGCTAGGCTGGGAATTCAAATAGCTGCTGCTGTTCAAACGATAATAAAACAGGGACTATCTTCTGTAGGGACACTGACTGGACTGTCCCCGACACAGAAAGCACAAGGCAAAGTTGGTGAAAAACCTGGTCTTTGACACAAATATCTGTGATATTGGTACAGCCAAGGCAAGGCTCCTTCCAGACCCCTTCCCCAGCCACCCTCCAGGACCATGGCAGAGGCCAACAGAGAGAGTTACCCACTCTGTGCCCTTCCTTCCCTCCTCCCACTCTGCCGTTCCCAGCCACACACACCTATGCACAGGCACCAGGGTAAGCAATGAGCTAAGAAACAAATGCAAGATTTAATTACAAATCGGGAATAAAACATTCCAATGAGATGCAATTATAAACTAAACAAATCTAACACTATCTCTGCATGAAAGAATAAAGACTCGCGAGGTATTACCAGGGATTGCAAAAACTCGAGTAAAAACAAGATCCTGAAAAGCAGTATTTCTCTTCCCAAAATATTTTTATAAGGAGCAAAAAAACCAAACCAAACAACAAAGATGACCCTATGAGTATTAGACTTCTGGCACCGTACCATGAATTTCTCCAAAGGGTTTCTTAGTGCATCTTAGCAATTCATGGAGGAAGTGACCCTCTGGCACAAACACCCAGTTGTCTGGGCTTTGAAGTTGTGGAGGCTTCTCAAGAATGTCTGTATGACACTTACCCTGATGCCCTGCCTCTGAACACCAGCTTTTGACCTTTCATCCCTAGAAAGACTTTCCAACTCCCTATACTGTCTTACAAGACATTATTCTCTGTGCTTTCAATATTCCAATCTCTAAGACTTCAAAAAGGGGAAGGGAAGTACTAATCCATCAGCCTTTTGCCACTCTTCCAGCCTTACATATTGATCGTGGTTGATACTCTGTTGTCTGTAAAATAAAAATAGAGTGCACAGGTCAGACATGAAATGTCTCAGTGCCCTGATGGGAATAAATCACTGTAGAATTATGTTTTCCTTGGGGTTTTTAACTATCAGTTTTGGTCTCTTGCAAGTTTCAAATGACACCATAAAACCAAACTCTCTTCACAAGAGATTGTATTTAACCCAGGTACTAACTCTGTATTTTGGGACCAGCAAAGTTAAACAGATTCAATCATTTATACATAAAAACAAATGAGACATTTGGTCCTGTAACTACACTAACATCCAATTACAACCCAAGGAACCCAAAACATTCATTATTATCCAAGGTAACAGCTCTAATAAGAGCATTCTCATGAGCAAACTGGTGCTGCTTGCGAAATACCAGGAGTCACACAGGAAAAAAATGTTTCCATAATATTGGTAGTATTTGAACCTCTGCTAAGCACTCGGTGAAGAAAAAGAGCAGCTTCCCCTCCAAGAAGTGACTAAAGTAGGAGATGATTCAGTAAGCAGAATGGTAGGTTGTGTAATGAGAGATTTAACACACTCTCCCTCTTTTGCCAAACTGCCACGATTACTTGAAGACCCATTTCCAGCAGAGGTTCCCTTGCCCTAGGTTAGGATTAAGTACAGATTGTGAATGATGCCTGCCTTAGCATATTCAGGTTTAGGCTTTATGGCACAGGCTGCTCAAAAGCAGGGAAAGGTCACTTGCAACATTAGTAGGTAATTGCGACTCCAGGTGAGTGATGACTTTAAGCACTAATTACCACTTGTAACACTAATGAGGATCTTCACATGCCCTTGTGGACGTGTAGCCCTCACAATGGAGCATTTATGTGATTTTTTTTTTTACTCTCAGACAGCAATGGATTAACAGAGCTATTATAACCTAAACTCAGTGCCCGAACACAGGGAGACATGAACCCAGCTCTTCAAACCCTCAGCTCCATGTGCCAGCCACAGGACCCTGCCATTGCCCCAGCCCACTGTGTTTTTGGGGAGCTGCCATGTGCTCCCCAAATCCATGTCCAAAGGAATGGGAGGTTTTCTGTTTGCTGTTAACAGGAAATATAGAAAATTCCCGCATTGGTCATGTCAATGACAGACATCATGCCTGAGAAGTGTATCAGAGTGCACTCATGTGTGGGAATGACCTGCTTGGTTTCCAAGCCAGACCAGAAATGAACTTCTGTCCCAAGCCAAAGGAGTTCAGAAGGAGAAAGTTACTGGCAGCAAATCCTTGTTATCACAAGATCCTTCTTCTCAAAAAGGACCACAGTCCTTCTCAAAAATCCCTATTGCCTCCTACTGCTGAGTTTAAAGAAGAAAAACTGTCCAAGCCCAAGGAGGTGGCATATTAGAGTGAAGAATCCTGTAAAGGAACAATAATTTGGAGTTTGTAACTGCTCAGTTTGAAAGAGTCAGCTAGAAAGTAATCTGAAAAGATAATTTTATCTGCTGTCAACACAGAACTTCCCATCTGCATAGCATTTATCTCAATGTGGAAGTTGCTCCCTTTCTCATAGTGACTAATACTTTAAAAATCGATATGAGCATCCCTTGAGTATTTTCCCTTCAGAGGCTGCATTGGTGTTTAGTACTGAGCCAAGAAGCTGCACAGGCAGAGCTGCCCAGCCCCCTGCAGCCTCAGTGCGACACTGTCCAGTTTCACCCATCTGACTTTTCAAGTCTCCAGATGCTTCTCAGAGCTCGGGTCTCATTTCACAGGCTGTGCCGCTCAACTGCCTGCACACATCGGCCACCACACTGCCCATAACTCGGGGTTAGGGAATGTGTGTGTGTAACTCAGTAGCCCTGATGATTTGCACCATCAGGAACTGTTTGGAAAGATCAAAGTTTCACCCTTCTCTTTTTAACCAGTAATACCTTCCCTCTTCCCCTGTAGTACAAGCTTTGGTCGTTCTTCATGTAGTATTATCTTCCTCTTCAATATTTAACACTAAATAATTTGTGTGTATGGGTTTAAACCTCATTACAAAGCAAAAATCATTCCACATTTCTCCCAGAGACACCATAAAAGCTTTTAAGTGGGACTAGACACACCATGGTGGAGCACACAGATATTTGAAACACGGGAAAGAAGAAAACACAACAGCCCATGGGTTTCTGCTAAGACCTAAATATGGAATTTATTACAGTGTTTGTGCAGCAGATGCAATACCCCAGTGTCATTTTCAAAGGAGGCAGATTTTTGTTCTTGGAAAGGGTATGTTAAGAGCAATATTAAAAAAAAAAATCAAATAAGCTATTTTTTCATTTGAGAGTTCAAACCGCAGCTGAGAAGAGCTGCTAAGCTTTATTTCCCTCACTAGTGGCTCAAAACAGAGTGAAAATCCTCCCTGCAGTACTTATAAGTAGCAGGGCTATGGATTTACTGCTTCAGAGAGCTAATTCCTACAGCTGCTTCCCAACACTCCAGCTCCTCATTTCCGCTACACCGAAAACACCTGGCTGGGAAAGGACAACCCTGGGAGACCTGCTTGTAGATGTCAGTCTGCATTTACTCTGCTCAGCCCAGGAGCTCAGCACATGAGGTGTGTTCAGACACGTACAGCTGAAGCTCTGATTTTGCTATGACCAAAACCCAAACCAAAACATTTCTGGTTTAATCTGCAATTGGAGAAAATAATTTTTAATTTTTCTTTTTGGCACATGCCTGCAAATCCTTGTATCTGGCCAGGAATTGGTGTTAAAACCCACACAAAAGGTCTGACCAGGCCAATACGAAAAGCTACTAATGCCCTTGGGTGCACCCAACACAAGCAGCTGCAGCAGGGAGCCTGCTGCTCACATAAAGCCCTTTCCTCTCTCATCCTTTCCAAGGCAGCATTTATGGATTCCATGCTTTGAACAACAAACTTTTTACGACACCATCCCCAACAGTGGAGCAAACAGCCCAAGTTCACGAAAAGCAAGAAACATTCCCAGCCTGGAGTCCCCATGCTATCACACCCCATCCCTCCCCCAGCATCACCTTCTCTCACAGCATAAATGACTCTGTTTGTATTAAGCAAGATTAATTTATGTAGATTTAGCTGTGCAGCTGCCATAAATCAAAATGAAAGAAAAATATCTTAAGCATAATCTCTGTTTATTTAACGGTTTCTGCCCATGTCTCTCATTTCTTCTTCACGCCGGAGCCCTTGTAGGGTTTCCCATCAGCTGTGACCAGTCCATCTGCCAGCCGTGGCCCCATCCAACTGCACTGCCCACAGAGGGAATACCACAACCCACGAGTGACTTTATTGGAGCGGTCTGAGTGAGCACACTTGTCATCAGATCCCCGGGCATCCGAAGAGTCGCTGCAGCTGCCTTTCATTGCACATCAGCACATCGGTGCTCCTGTGAACGGGCCGGCTGTGCCAGGCGATAACACACAATGGTTCTTGTCTGTGCTCTATCAAACAACCTGCCCTAATCCTCATGAAAACATTGGCTGATGAAGTATATTGGCGTCTACCAGATTGGTGTGGGCTGTTCAGCTGTTTTGTTCTGCATAGCTGTGCTTCCCCTCGCACGCGAGCGGTGCCAGTGCCGGCTCTCCCCGGCGGCGTGGGCAGACAGAGCTGTTATTATGTGCTTTGCAAGGGCTCATGTCCAGCCTTGGAGCTCACAGCATGCTGGCAGGGGGGCCTCCCAATGTGAAAACAGGATGGAAAGGTGCTTACCTGTCTTTTAAAAGTATGCCACAACGATCTTTAATTTAGCTGGAAAAAACACTTAACAAGGGCTTAATGTTTTATCTGAATGTTGCAAGTCTCATGGTGAGACTCTCCCAAAAGTTTCATGCCAAACACAAATCTAGAACCAGTAATAAACCCCTTGCTAAAGCCCTATAAATCCCACAAATACCTGTTGTGGTTCATGTTCTTGCAAGTACAACAGTGAATCTCAGATACAGATGGGTAACTTGCACCTCCAAACAATTTTAGCATTATCTGGAATAGAGTTTCTGGACAACAAATTCCCTGAAAGTGAATATTACATTGTTGTAATATTTTGCACAGACATGATTGTATTCCTATGTCAGCTGCTCTAAGCAAAAGTTAAGTTTCTTCAGAGGGAAAAATACTCAGATCCTGCTCGTTCCCTCATCCCAGTTATTTACAGCACACTTTGGCTCTTCAGTGTTACAACATCACAGATTCAAAGGTATATAAAAGCCCTACCAAGCTGTCCTGTCCATCACAGATCTGTTCTGCATCTCCTGAGTCACAAAACTCATCCAGAAGTGCACGAGAGAAAAAAAAAATTACTCTTTTTTAAACAGAGAATTTACTTGAGGTGATTTCTGGTGAACCATGCCAAGCAATCCCACAGCTGGGACGTTTTCCACACACATCTATCTTCCTCGCCTTTGAGGAGGCAATGTGCTGTCACAACTTGGCCAGTGCTTTCAGGCTGAACCCGAGCCAATCTAGAGCTGTTATTGTTGGGCTTCTGAGCCTGGAGGAAACACTAACAAAAGACAGTTTCCAACTTGCTAGAGGTAAAATGCCTGACTTCTCTGCCTTGGCTTTGCCACTTACGTAGAACCAGCAGGGCTGAGGGTGAAGCAACTTCTCTCTATGAAAACACTTCATCCAAAGGTCCTTCCCCTGTTTTTGCACCAGAGTGAGACCACAGCCATGAACTAACACCACGCATTTCAGTAATTACCCTGAGGCTGCCCAAGAATTTCTGCACTTTATAGATAAGAGACAAAGAGACAACAATTTTTCAAGCTTTGTTCACACTGGGCTTGGGGTAGAAACCAAACACAAGTGCTCTCAACTCTAGTCCAGCTGGACTCTTCACTGAAGGAGGGAGGAGTTCACTGTCTCCTTTTCCATCCCAAGCTGCATGAACGCAGCTTGAAGAAAACTACGTCCAACCTGCAGGGTCCTACCCTAAGGCAATAGGTGAATAATTTCCAATTAACTATGCTTTGAAATCTTTGTTTTTCAGCAAAGGAGTCTGTTCTTCCACACTGTGTGTGCAAGTACACACAATAAGAACCAGACCCATCCTGGGTGGTATGGAGACAGTAAACTCATCAGGAAGAGTGTACTCTACCATATGAGACATCGTTTTATTTGATGCCAAAGAGGAAAAGGGGGTGGGAGGAAGTAGGATATGTAGTGCATTTTCTGCCTCCTCTCTCTGCCCAGGCACGATCAATTTTTGTAAACTCACAGTGGAGCCTATTTCCACCCAAAGGGCACTCATGCAGCTCTTGGACATCTGTTCTATGTCTCAACAAAACATCGTCAGAAACAACAGACAACAAACACAACAGCCTGTTCTCCTGAAATTTCTATTAGGAACATTACTGAAAGGGTTAAAAGTGATCAGTAACGATCCTATAAGATGCTCTACAGCACTTAAAAAGAAAAATCTATAAAAATGTGTACAAACCCAATATCATAAAGTTATGTTCACAATGAAGAACTAAATCAGCAGAGCCAAGAAGTAGTGAGCAATTTTGTTCTCAGCACACTTCTATTATAACATGTTTTACAACCACTTGACTGACGTCAAATTCAATAACACATCATTAATAGGATTTTTGTTCAGCTTACACTCAGATGTTTTTCCGGTTTTAAATCTCTCCATATAAATCTCAAATTAGATTTTATACAAGGAGATTTATCAAGATTTAAAAGAAAATATGAACATAGCTGATGCTTGAATTGATACACCATAAAAGCGCAGCAGGATGAGTTTTTATCACAGACAGGATGCAAGTTAACACATCACAGCCCTGTGCTATGGTTATTGCCAGGTAGGACCAGCACCATCATTCCTAGCAAATTCTTCAAAGGGAGAAGGAAATCAGAGAAGTAGTAACTCCACAAGGAAAACGTGAATAAAAACTTCTATATGTTAGATGAAGTTTGCAGTGTAACAAGGCTGCAAACAGTGATGAAAGCTCTCTCATTTTGGTGTGCTCTCACTAGAAACCAGCGTGACAATGGGCCACTCTTCAGTTCTTCCGCAACCACAGCATCTTCATGCAGAACAAAAAGATGAAGAAGTAGCTAAATGAAACTTTAAAAGGTCCTGGTAGTAAGCTGACAAGAGGAGGCACAAAGAGGACAGCCATGATCCAGTGCATGCTGCTACCTGAGCCGTAGGAAAATGGAAAAGATAAAAGCTCAGGTTGGCAGCCAGGGGAAACATCCTATCAGGAAGATATATGAGATCACCACATTAGCTCCCACGGGGAGAAACAGTAAAGCAATTTCTTACTACTTTTAAAATCACCTAAAGGGCTTTGTGGGAGGGCATGATCCTGCACAGGACAAACCAGAATTGAGGCACGATTAGGATTATCAAGGAGATTTATTACTGTGCACCACCAGCAGCTTTGCTTAGGCCATGGCAGGCCCAAGACCCAACAATGTCTCAAGCAGAGATATCCCCCCAGCAGGAAACATGGGCAGGGTGCCCTGTGCAGCCCAGCACAGCACTGGGATTGTGGATGGAGCCCATCCTCACGCAGAGATTGTCAGAGGAATGGTGAGGGAAGCACAGAATTAAGGAACAGCAATAGGCACCATGCACTTTACCTCCAGGTGATTCGTAGGGGGCCAGAACATGTTGGAAACAACTATATTTTTTACTATTCAATAGAGATTGAATTACTTGTTAATGAGTTCCTGGCCCTGAGCCTGCTGCCAGGGAGATGTCAATCAGTCTGGCCAACATGCCCAGCAGTAGCAGAGATGTAGAATCCAGGCTTAGGGGAAAAGCCAGTTTTATAATTGCAGAAAAAGCTTCGTGACAAGGTTAAAAAAAAAAAAAAAAAAGCATTGGTTTTGAGTCAGGATGAGGGTTTGTGGCATGGTGGCAGGAAAGGGTGCCCAGGAGTGGGAACCCCGTCAAAGACAGGGCTGCAGCTCAAGCTGGAACACACAGCAACTACCCTGGCACGCACCAAACCATCGCTGTCTCACCCGAGACCAGCAGCATTTCCACGTCAGACCCAGGAGACTGGCGAGCACGTGACTTCTGAGTGCCAGCAGGACAGCGATGACAGACGTGCCGAGGACTAAAGAGCAGAAATACCCACCAAAACACACCCGCACCAGGAAGGCAAGGGGGGATGACAGCTGGGTCACATCTGACTTGTTCTAATTTTTTTTGGAGCCTGTCCCACCAGTTGCTCCAGCATGAAGCAATGATGGAGCAGCAGGAGCCTCAGGAGAAGATCAGCAACCCCAGCATCGAGGTACTTGTGAGTGCTATGAGGGTGGCTTGTCCATAACTCATCGCCACCACGTAAACACCACAAGAGAGAAGAGCCAGGGGATGAAAATGCTAATAAAACACCAAACCCTTGGTGTTACATTATTGTGTGGCTGCAGAAGGACTACGCTGACATTGAGGGAGAAGGCACAGTAAAGCCTCAGCCCCACGATGGATCTTTGCAGTCTCCTGCCCTCAGCAAACCTCCCCCAACTCAAACTCATCCTATCTGTAAATAAATGAAAACCAAACTTGGACTCTCAAATGACTACTTTCAGTTTTGGATTTGTTCCTCTTTTTTTCCCTCCCCTAAAAAAAAAAAAAAAAAAAAAAATGAAAAGAGGGATAAGGCTGTAAGGTATAATGAAAGCAGCATGTGAAAGCAATAAACCAACTGCAGAGCAACCTAAACACCCATGTGTGGCTGATCTGAATTCTGTGAGTTGGGGGACATGCACAGCACAGCTCAGCTCTGGCCTGGCCCCGCAGCAGCACCCACAGCCCGCACCAGAGACAGGCACATCCCTGCACCCAGACCCCAAACCGTCACATGCTGCAGAAAACCACAGCACAGCGCTGCTTGGGTAGATTCTCCCCCTGCTACTGCTCACTCCATTTCTGGACATGACTTGAGACGTGTTTCCCCATCCCCGATGGCACCCTTTGGTAAGGTGGGAGTCCCAGTCCAGCTGCGGGGCAGATCCACAGCTTGTCTTGGCAAAACTCCCTTTCCCTGTAAGATGTGACAGAGCCCAGACACCTCTGCTTGCCAGGTCACACTACAGCAAAGTGTGGAGCACTGCATCCGGAGCTGGGGCCACCAACATATAAAGGACACGGACCTGTTGGAGAGAGACTAGAGCAGGTCATGAAGATGCTCAGAGCTGGAGCAGCTGTGCTATGGGACAGGCTGAGAGACCTGGGGCTGTTCAGCCTGGAGAAGAGAAGGCTGCAGGGACACTCTAGAGCCCCTTCCAGTGCCTAAAGGGACTCCAAGAGAGATGGACAGGGACTTTGGACAGGGACCTGGAGTGACAGGACAAGGGGAAAGGGCTTCAAACAGAGAGGGCAGGGTTAGGTGGTATACTAGCAGGGATACTAGAAAGAAATTCTTTACTGTGAGGGTGGTGAGGCCCTGGCACAGGTTGCCCAGAAAGGCGCTAGCTGTCCCACCCCTGCAAGTGCTCAAGGCCAGGTTGGATGGGGCTTGGATCAACCTGGTCTAGCAGAAGGTGGCCCTGCCCATGGTAGGGGCAGATGAAACTGGATAATCTTTATGGTCCCTTCCAACTCAAACCATCCTGGGATTCTATTTGCATGTCTGGGGTCTTCTGATCCTTTTTCCAGAGCTGCAGCCTTCTGCTTCATGAGCTAGAAAGGCCCAGATAGACAGCAGCATGTCTGTGCTTTCAGTCAACATGGGAACATTTCCAAAAGAAAACCACGAAAAGCGTGCCTCTTAACACAGGATACCCCAGAGCTAACCATAAGCTTTTATCAGTTTAAAAAAACAACAAAAGAGCTCCCAAATCCCTCATGCAAGAGTCAGCTCTGCATTCAGATGGTATTTCTGAGATAAACTTGCCTTAGATACAGCAGGTAAAGAAAAGTTCACCCCTTGGGTCATTTGGTTTCACAGTCCAGGCAATATTTCACATACTACATTAAACATGAACACATTCTGCTTTAAGGAGATCAAACTGAGTAATTATAAATGCAATACTCCAATGACATCGAAATTCAGCTGGATTCTACTTTCTGCATTTCCAAACAATATGGTAATTATTGACTTATTAAGGTGAAGGACATCTGTGTGTTTTAACAAAGTTAATACAGCTCCAGCAATGGCTACTAGAAGGGCCTGTAATCATTTGATAACAAAAACAAGCCATTAATGGCCCAGAGCAGATTGTGGTGAGCTTCCCTGTGCCTTGGTCAGCTTGAAAACCCAAGTAAAGTTCAGCTGAAGACCAGATGCTACTTCTGAACTGACCTCTCCTGGATAAATCAAATGCAAAAACCTCAGTCCCATTGGCACAGCTGAGCATCAGCCCAGCACTGAACACTTACATCAGTGGGCAGAACTGGACCAAGAGCCCACCCCACCCAAGCCCTCTATGTTGCAAAATGTATACCCTTGCCCTGGTTTTCACAGCAGCAGGCTTGAGGTTCTGGTTTTTGTCTAGAAAACAAACATTTGGCCACATACAGCCTTGGTTACTCTGTGTGGTAAAAGGGCTGCTGCAATTACCGCAGTGTGCAAGACAAGAAGCATTTCCTTGGGTGACAGCGCCAGCGGTACCCAACCAGGACCTGGCCCAGGCTCAGAAGAGTCATTTCCACGCACTATTTTCGGTAACCAAGCCCGTTCCCAGCCCATTTCACCATGCAGAGCTGCAGACGCTACTTGTGCTGGTATTGCTGCTGTGAGACACTGGTTGGATGACAGCTTGAAATAACTCCCTACTTCAGTAGGGTAACCAAGAGCAGACCTTGGCTCCTGCTTCTTCCCGCTCCTTTGTAGCACTGGATCCCAAAATAGAGCTAGGGATATGTTTCGAAGTTCTGAGGTTTTCGCCGTTGTTGCCTTTCAAACCCGGGTCTCAGAGCCCATTTGCAAAACCACAGCGCGAACACAAGCCATTCCACAGCCGTGATACTTTGTGGCAAGATTAAAAAAAGCCTGGAAGGACCCCTTGGTAAACTACGCACACAGTATTTCAAAGCCACGTGTAACTTCGTTATGTAGTAAATCAAAATGACTTCAGCACTTAAGCAGCACAGTATTCCATGGAAGAGGCTGCCACATTGCAGAATTTAGAGTCATCCCAAACACGAAACGTGGGCTGGGATCACGCAAGCGATCTGCAGCCCCAGGACGTGCACAGAGCATCCCCAGCTGCAGGCAGGGTCACCAGGACTGCGGAGTTTCCTCGCATGATGGAGCACGTGGAGCTGGGGCTGTGGCCAGCACTCCCCTACAGGCACCTGCACTCCACCTTTCTCACCTCTTTTACACTAAAGAAGCAGCAAAAAAGCAGGAAAATAATGCTTTTAGTTTGTGGAAAGGTGTTCATATTTTTAGCGTAACAATCAACTCATCTTCACACATATACACAGATAAATTGCATCCATTCTACGTATTAAAAAAGTCACCTATGCATTTACAAGAGAAATATTTTGCAATATAATGCAGATCTACTCAGAGTGGAAGATGGCAGTGAATTGAAAACATGCTAACTTAATTCTTCAGCCATGAATTCAAAACTATAGCTGTGTTATTCCTTCCTTCCCTTTCATGGAAAGTGGGGGAAAAAAAAAAAAGATGTCCAGGAATCCCCAGTGATGAAGAACTTGAAGCTTGTGTGGTTTCCCACCAGAAGCTCTTCCTGGTGAGCCCCAAAAGCTCACTCCAGGATTCCTTCCCTTCCACAGCTTCCCACTCTCTACTCCCCATTGGCATTTATAGGATTAGACCCTGGGAACCAGATGGATAAAAAGAAGGTGCTAAACCTCCAGGCACCCCTCACTGTCCCTCGGGATACTCTGCTGCTGCTGAGCAGCCGAGGCTGCTGGTTCAGCTCCCCTCCTCTTGCTGGACAGTTGGGAGCAGAGCATTCCTGGAGTGGTTTTGTGCCCATGAGTTACGTGGCCAAAGAAGAAATAAGCACTGTTTACACGTACCAACATTTCCTGTTGATTAATTCTTCAAAAAGACCATTTCTTCTTTAAATCAGAATTATATCCAAGACATTCAAGTCACAAAAAATTTAGTGAAAAAATCCTTTTCCACCAGCCCACACAAGCATTATCTTGCTCACACAGGTGCCTGGGCACAGCCAGCAGAGCTCCACACAAAGTAAGATTAAAATACTAAAACAGGCATCATTTCAGATACAAAATGTCCTTTGTACCCTGCCTTACTGGGTTGTTTCAACCCTGACCTTGGTCTGCTGGACTTCTTAGAAACAGGGCCTTCAAAACGAATTCAGAATTATTCCCTGGTGAGCTGCCAAAGACAACACCACCACCAAGGTCCATTTATTGGCACAGTTCCTAGAAAGACCCTTGTAATTCCCCAAATTGTACATTCTCTATGGATGAAAAGGAAAACAAATAGTACACCCAGGCTTTTTTTTTCCTGAAAATGTCCTCGTTGGAAAACTATTGTGCTTGGCACTATGCCACTCATATTCATCAGAGGGGAGAATCTGTTTATTTGCACATCAAGTACATTTTATTGTTTCTGGACATCAGTATGTAAATTGTCAAGTATAAATTTATTTTTCCACTAGCTTAAGTTTTTCTCTGCTCTATAATTGCCATAATCCAAGAAACAGCCTGTGTTTCAAAGAGCTCCATTTTAGCGTGCTACAATCACATATGATCAGAAAATCTGATTAGAAAAATTTCCTACTGGTATTTAGAATCTTATTTTTCAGCTGACTCAGAACACACCTCTCCTTGGCTCCAAGAGATATTTGACATGTCTTAAAATAAAATCTTTATTGAAAAAAACCCAATGAGTAATGACTACTACTTTTTCTGTACTGATGAGAACAGACATGCACACATATTCTTCTGTCAATGGCACCATTCCAGTGCTCAGATTAATCAATTCCTGCACAGTTCAGAAATGTTTCAACATAGCACAGTTACCAGATTAAAGCAATGCTCATGAAGAGAAAGTCAGTAAAATCAGAACTCCAAAGAGACAGAAGAAAAGAAAGCCATTGGGAAGGGTCTGAAACAAAGAGCAATCACTTGACAGAGTTCAGGAAGCTTGAGGACGATGCTCTCAAACACATGGTGTGATTTTTGGGGTCATCCTGTGGTGAGTCAGGAGCTGGATGTGATGATCCTTATGGCTCCTTTCCAACTCAGGATATTCTAAGATTCCATGAGCCTAATCCATGAGGAAGAGGACCTGACCATGTCCCAGGAGGTTTGGGTCTACCCACTGCCACCCTTCAGTACCAGCTTGCTCAAGGTTACAGTGGTGCAGCCTTCAGCAAGACATTGCTTTTTGTGCCCACACTTCTTAGAAGTGTTTTTAAATTGGTAAATACTAATTTATTTAGGACAAGGCGTGTCTTCCTACAGTTGGGGTTACTATCTCAGGCTCTGCAGTTCTTAATTAAATGCTGCTGCTGCTAATGAAAGGATATAGGCATAAGGAATGGACTTAATTTACTCTTCAGTTGCCCAATAGCTGGTTTTAGCAATTGCAGAAAACTCGAGGCTATACATGTAACTGAGAAAGACCCAGCTATCCTTGGACAGGGCACAAGCTTCTTTCTAGCTGTTGTGTTTTACTACAAAACCAGCAAATAATTCATTTTGAAAATAATCACAACAAATGACTCCATGTCCTTCCAATACTCCAAAGGTGTGGGTCTTGCTTTGTCACAGATAGAAAACTAGAGAACTCTGACAATGCCAGATTTTGATAGAGAAAATAGATAAAACTAGTAAAAGCACGCAGCTGGGATTGAGAGCTGTTTACCCTCTATATTCCACACAGTGTTCTGCTTTCCTGCCCCTAAGAGCCAAACACTACAGCAGGGCTTGGCACTGGACACTTCAGTGTGATTCTGATGGGATTTCTTCTGGCCTCTGTGGGACAGGACGGTGGGGTATCTCTTTTGGAATTAAAGCCTGCTTTTCAACAACAAAAGCTCCACATTAATGCTGTTACATTTCATTGAAGGCTTTAGACTTGTGTACAGCAGCGATCCATCAGATAAAAATGCACAGTGCTTTTTTGTGCTCTCCATAACCATGATGCTTTGTGGAGGATTTCCCTCACACTTACATCCAAAACCCAGGTTTCAGCATACAAAAATATTTTCAGAGAATCCCCTTTTGGTAACAAGGAACAACAGTTCCATTTCACAGGACAGACATGAAAATACATTTAGGAAAGGACTTTCTTTCTATACATAAGTTTAAAACTGAGTGACAAATCATTGCATGTTTAGGAATAACCAATATCCCTGAGGCTCAGGAACACCAGCACTTGCAGGCTGAAGTGTTCGTTTTATGAGCAAAGTACTTATGCCAAGTCAATTTTGTATATTATAAAGTTGTTATGAAGTGTAACTACTATGCAATATAAGCAAGACCTGAAGCTATAAGAAAAGAGGGTGGGTTTTTGTAATCAAAACCTAGGTGCAAATAAATTTTTTCAGAGTTTTTCCACATATAGTCCCAATGACTGTAGACAAGGCTTAATGGGCTGAACATGTACATTACCAATTTCAGATCCAAGTTTAACAAGCTTTATACCCAATTTCAGATCCAAGTTTAACAAGCTTTCACTTTAAGAGCAATTTTGTCACCATCTGAAGCAAAAGGAGGACAATTGCGCGACTATTTTAGCCTGTTCTGTGACATCACGTGTTAAAAACACTGATGCAGAGGTAGAATTGCCCGTAAAACCCTAAGCCTTAGTGCTCAGACTACATGTACGAGTTTGTGATGTTCTCTGGAACTTATGACATACATTAGGGTTTGGCAGTAGCCTTACTTCCTTCTCATTTTCTGTTCTTCATTAAAACATGTTGGGAACAGGGCTTAGGTTGTTCATGTCTCTATTGCGTAATTCTTCGCTTTAAATACTTCTCAGAAGGTAGGAAGTCAAAGCGAATTAAGACAAAGGAAAACTCCAGTGATGAGAACAAAAGTGTGCTTGGGGATAACCATCCCTAAAGGAATGTGCCAGCAGATGTGTCAGGTGTGCTGGAGGCAGAAGGACAGACTGCTCCTTTCGGCCGCGGGTCCGCTCCTGGGGGGAATGGAGGCACAATAAAGAGGCAAAGCAGCAGATCTGGTGCCAATTCTTGGGGAGTTTCTGTCGACAACATCTGTGCTCATGTCAAGCACTCAGATGATATCAAGATAAACTGGGCTTTCCCGCAAACAGCAGTTTGTAAAATCTAGAAAGGAAATCTGGAACAGGGCTGAGAATTACCATTAGAGCTTCTTTAATCATCTGAGCTACAGATACAGAGCGAATCCTGCTCTATTTTCCCCCATTCCCATGCCACCACGGTATGACAGCTCGGCACCGGCATCGAGATGGAGCTGTGTTTCATTTCTGCCCTCAGCTTCCCAGTGATGACAGCTCCACACTGCCTGATATGGTACTTGTCTCTTCCTCAAAGCCATCGTGCCATGGCTACTGCTTGATTTTTTTTTACAGCCCCTCAAGGCTGCGACCACCCCTTCAGCCCCCAACGCCTGCAATGCTCATCTCCAAACCTTTTCCACGAGGCCAATGTGGCAATTCTCAGGCACAGTTGCAACAGTTCAAAAGGATCATATCACCCCCAGCCAGCCCAACAGCACCGTTCCCATGTAAAACAGTTAGGTAAGAATTCAGCTCTGTTTATTTACAGACTTTGTACCAATGTGGTATGAATCACAGCAAGGGGAAGGGGCACATATCCGTAATTGCTCTGGGAATAGACTGGTTTGCTTACTCCAAAGGAAAGCAGAGAATTTATTTAATGCAATAGGTCAGTTGTGCAGTACTACATCCCTGGGGAAAAATTCTTCTCTATCAACCAGTAACAAAAATAAATAGATCATTCTGCCCAACAGTCACTTAAAAGTGCTGCAACCCATCTGTACATGAAAGTAGATTTTAGGAGAGTTACCCATAATAAATTAAACCCCAGCTCCTCATTTAATAAGTTATAGTCTCTCTACCAAAACAAGATAATGGGAAATGAGACTATAAGGATGCACTATAAACCTAGAATGGCTTTCATCAAATCCTAAAATTATAAGGAATATCTGCAAACTGCATCTCACTACGTCATTAAAGTAAGCATTTGATACTTTAATCTCTTCCTATGAAAGCATGCCATCCATCAAAACTATGTTTCTTCTTAGGAAATGCAAGGAGTATCAATTTGATTCTTTAAATTAGAGGTACTAAAAAACCCATCCATACTGAACTAAAAAATAGTCCCAAACTACTTATTCAAAATGCTTGTTACATTTTACAGCGCTGGACAGAGATTGAAATATTCAAGCCAACCCTGAGCAACAAAGAACCTACTTAAAATTTATGGATAGATTTCAACTTGTTCAGAAGAGAATGCATTATTTAATGTCACTAGAAAAATATTATTAGAATATGTTTCTTTTATTGATGAAATATGAGTAGAAACACACTAAGGGAATTGATACATAGACACACAAAGACCTACATTGTTCCTTCTGGAAGTAACTTCTGAAAGCATAAATGAAAACTCTTCACTGCTCTGAGCTTCAGAAGTAACCCACATATAAAAAATATCCTGATGCTTGTATCTTTCCCATCAAAACCCAAATACAGCTCCTGTGCTTTGTCATCAATGCCCCACAGCTTTCAAAAGCCTGCTAGATTTTAGGGAAAGCGGATGAAGCCCAAGAGGCAGGGCTCGGGAGCACACAAACAAGCTCCTGATAATCCACAGGAAAGGAGATAAGTGGGTTCAACCTGGACCCCTTGAGAAGAAAACAAGAGGAAAGCCTCCTTCAACACCACTGCCTGAATCACACGCTGCTCCATTTACCATCGTGGTGGCCGGCAACAAGAGGTTTCAGCAAAACAAATAACCTTGGAAATGCAGCAGCTTTTAGGGCAGTTTCTTCCTGGAGCTGGAGAGGAAGGAAGGGGAGAAGCAGACAGGCTGAAAGGAGCATCTCCCAGATCCTGGAGAACTCACGCCTGGAGTCCCATCAGGTGTTTCTGAGTTGGACCCTGGTGACTTTGCACCATGGAAAGCTTTACCTGAACCAGATGAAAAGAGCAGAGAACTCACCTTTGGCTTTTCATCACCACTGGCTGGAGAAATCACAACCACAGTGTGAAGTCTTGTGGGCTCAGACACTGACAAACTTCTCTGCGTAGTGGGACGTAGGGAGAAGAATTCCCATTTCCACTTAACTTCATCTTGACTTAAAAACAACAAAACAAACCAAACCCAGACCTCCCATCATGCCTTTTTAAATTCAGCTTCCTCCAAGCCTCACCTAGTGAAGTGCTCTAAGACAGCTCTTACTTTCCCAAGGCTGGCACATCCCGATACCTCAAACTGTCTCTGCTCAGGAAGCCACAAACAACCTCTTCAGCAGGTGAAAAGAGTATTTTCCTCAGGAAACATCCTCCAAAAGAGGCTTGTATTTGGTACAGAAGGTTGGTGGTTTTTCATTCCTGCAAGGAACCCTCAGTGGAGAGATGTTCCCGGGACATAGGCAGAGTCAGTGCTGCAGACCTCAATTAGTCATATCAAAAATCAGAAAATTTTAAAACCAAGATGCCAGTACCAGCACTGAAAACCAGGGTAATTCACAGAGCTGAAGAGCAGGCTTTGGTTTCTCTGATGGCATTCAAACAGCGCCAGTGCTTTCAGACTCATTCCTTTTTACATGCCTGCATTGAAAATATGCCTCCCCTGTTCTCAGAGCTGCGGGTGCCCAAAAGCAACCGCAGGAACCTACAGCTCAGGGAAACAAACTCAGGCAGAAGACAAAACAGTTACTGCATGGGGAACAACTGCTCACAGAGACCTCCCTGAATCCCCACCCCGATGGTAACAGCCACTTATAATTCAACACCACCTTCAGCAGGAGTCAGACAAGCCCATGAAGCAACATAGGATGGAAAGCTTACAGGAACAATGGTTATGTCATTTTTTACTTCCATGATAAGAGCAGGGAAAGAAGGCTGGGGATGACACTGCATCCTAATGGGAAAACTAAGGCGCAGAGATTTATTCAGCTAAAGCATAAACTCATAAATCCATGGGCAAGAACCCAGGAATTCTCAGTGATGTTTATTATTCTCTGAATACTTTCTAATAAATTCCCTCTTTAGTACAAAGCCTGCCTGATCCAACTGTACATATTTACTTAGTATTCTCTCAAGTGGCTTACAGACTGGCCCAAAAAAAATTCCCATAGTGCTTTTTCAAGAAAAGCTGGATACACCGTTTGGATGCAATGGCAGATTTCTTTTCATCGCACTCCAGATGGTCCTGATCCTGAAACCAACACCTACCAGATTCACAGGTTTGCAGAGGGTCCATCCACCCAGGCAAACCGCAATCCAGCTGAGTGTTTAAAATCCTGGTACCTTGGGGCAGAGATTGCCAAACAGAAGAAAAAAAAATACATCCCTACGTAGTGTCAAGAGGAAAAAGCAGCGCCAAACCTCTCAGTTCTAGACCATCTTGTTTTATATGCCAGCAGCAATTCTTTCCCTCCAGGGTGTATTTTGTTGCTAGTCATATAGCAGGACGAACTCTTTTCTCCTCTCAGTCATATCTGCTGAACAGCAAATTGCAGAAGACATTCAAACCTGAATACACTGATAAGTTTGACAGAAACATTTACAGGTACATCACTTTAACCTGCAAAGCTGTAACTAACCTCGTACCTCATGTGACAGAAAGAACTTTTACCCTCTCATGGCTGCAGTTTGTGGAGCTGTTTTGAGCTCCCTGGGCTGACTGAAAGCATCTCTGATACTGCAGGCAGGTCCCAGCCCCCAAAAGCTGACCAGCCCTGGGGCAGCTGGAGCCAGAGAGGAGCAGGAGGGAGATGGGTGGTGGAAGACATCTAGTGATGCATCACAGTGGTGGGGTGGGAGATGCACAGAAGAGGATACTGTCAGAAGCCAAGAATAATTGCCATTAAAACACAGATAGAAATATAAACACGAAAACAGAAAGCTTTACATGGCCTTTTTTCCCCTTTATAATACCTTTTGGGTTTTTTTCTCTAGATAACACACTCCAGCAATTATGCCAAGAGTGATTAAAATCAATTATCTCCTCCTTGAGAACTTCAGAAAGGGTCAGCCACCCACCCCACAGCACTGCTGACAGATGCCTGAAAAAACCCAACCAATCCAAACCAAAAATCCCAACATTTCAGTTCAACAACACTCCTGGAAAAGCTAGACCATGTGTTCTTCACCTCAGGGTGAAGAAGAGAGGAAGCCTCAGCTATTTAACAGACTCAAAAATTTGGATGACAATCCTCAGTGCCACATCTGGCAGCAAGGGTTACTTCATTCAAGCTAAAACAACATGTTAGGGGCTTTTTTCCCCCACTGCAACATTACTTAATGGATGAATCAAGGAGAGCAACCCTGAAGGGCAAACTTCTCTTAACCGTGGAAAAGGCATGTTAAATAAGTAGTACAACACTTCTGGGATGCATTCAGCATGTCCTGGCTGCAGGCCCAGGAACATAAATCCATTCCTTGCACTGGATTGAGTTTGCTTCAGTCTTTCCACTGGAAGCATTCCAAAGCCCTGTCCATCCCAACAGCAGCATCTCCACATCCCTCCATCCATCCTCATGTTTTTCAAGAGTCCAGTCGACTAAAACTTTTTGATTGCCCCAGAGTAAGTCCAGGCCTCAGAGCTTGTCATGCCCAGTTAGTAACTCATGAGGCATTGCCAGCATCAATCCAGGGAACCTGGGCTGCTCTCACATACGGGGACTGCTCAGAACATTCTTAGCGAGAAGGAAACCTCTTCAGCTCGTGACACCATCAATTACACTCAACAGCAGTGGCAGTGGGGGGGAAAAAAAAGATTTCTCAAGGGAAGAGGAGTCTGAACTCACATTCGTGCAGACAGACTCATCATCCCCTTTTCTTGGGTTTCTTATTATAAAAGAAAAATATAAGCAAGATCCCAGACGATCAAAAGACAAAGTGTCAGTGTCAGATGA
This sequence comes from Callaeas wilsoni, assembly GCA_013398955.1. Classification (NCBI taxonomy): domain Eukaryota; kingdom Metazoa; phylum Chordata; class Aves; order Passeriformes; family Callaeidae; genus Callaeas; species Callaeas wilsoni. The sequence continues at coordinate 40,055 of VWPU01014403.1, read as the reverse complement.
TTCATGACCGCCCAGTTCCTCTTCATTTCAAGAGTGACAAAGTAAAATAAATTAAACCCAGCTGACTAAAACAAGCCATCCTAATTCATGGATGAACCAGGAGAATCAAAAGCGTATGACAGCGTTAGCAGGAAGGCCTTCTTTTACATGCAAACAGGCCTCACTGTGTAAATGGCCAATTAATTTATGGGAGCCAGATGTCCCTGTTTAGGGCTGTTGTTTACCTTACTGCTCTGCCCTTTGATGGATTGATAGATGTCACCATTTTTCAGCAGCGAGCGAGCAGCGGGGCCACTGCCTCCCAAGCAGAAAGCCTTTGCTGTCCCAAACCTGATAATTTTCCTTCTCCACAAACCACATTCTCCTGTTTCCAGACTTGGTTTGTAGTGAAACATGCTTCCCTCAGTAAGTGAAAAGAAAGATGATCCTCCTGCTTTTAACAAATTTTTATGGAATTTGGTATGGAAACCAAAGCCAGACTCTCCCCATATCAAAACAGGCAGAGGCGCTGGTTCCAGACCCACACCAGAGTGCCTGCACTGCTGATGCAAAAATTCAGCACAGCAAAAAAGCTTCCCCCAAACATATTGCCTATTAATATTTAATAGCAACAAAAATACAAAAGGAAAAAGAATATAACAAAGAGACATTAGATATAGCTGAATCACAGCATCAAGATAAGCAGAGCAAATTCTTCTTTAAAGAAGATATGCCAAAGTTATCCAGAATCAGAACCTAGTTTTATATTTGCACTAGGCTATAAAGTAAAATCTAAGTCTAAAGACAACTGGAAAAGTATAGGATGTTGGCAGAGATCAAACTCTTCTAACCTCCTTGGTTCACTATTTAAATCCATAGATAAACATAATCCATATGATAAACAAAAGGAAGAATAAAAGCAGCTAGAAGTAGAAATGAATTAAGAGACACATTGTACAATGAGAATGTCCATACCCTGTGCTAACCATTTTTAGCAGCTGCTCAGCAGTTTCATATGCAAACTGAACTCAAAAAAAGAGAAAAGTTGAGTTGCCACAAAATTCAATGTCTTTGTGCTCTATCATGGTTAAAGATCAATGCACACTGTCAGCTGCTCCGTTCGTGCTCCCACACAGCAATGCAGAAAACAAGAGTTCAAGATGGGCAGAACGTTTTATCTCACATCCATCAAAACAGATAGGTGATATCCCATCAATGGTGGTGCACATTTGTCCCGTAAACACTCATCTGCAATAGATTTCCAAATCAATTTGGTGCTCCAGCCTACACTGCAATCACAGTGCTCCCAGCAGTGCCCCTGGGGACACGCAGCAGCCAGCTGTGCCAGCCCCATCCCTTTTGGTTACCCTGCCTCCCTGACAAGGAACGAGCTGAAATCCCAGTCACGAACCAGTGAAATGCAGGAAGTTTGGTTCATCTTCTTTTTTTTTTAATGTTGTTTTTCTGTTTGCTTACTGACATTTGCTATAGCTGTGCTTCAACAGATTTTGATCTCAGATTCCTTTGCAATTGTCAAAACACCCACTTTGAAGCAGGCAGCAAGGGAGGTTGTTTGGCACCTCCATGTCATGCTTGGAATCTTAACAAATACCTCAGGACACTGAAGCCCTGGATCTGAAGCCGCCCCACATCCCCACCTCCCTCCCCCGAAAGCACTACAGAGTAATTTACCACAACACATCCCGCTGAATAGCAAAGGTAATCTCTCTTCAAAAGCCCCAACTTGTAAGTGTCCATGCAATTTATTTCCTTGATTAGTTCAATTCTTTCCCAGTGGTCTGTGTAACAAAACAGTGTAATTCATGGCTGAATCTCGAGGCTTTCAGGTCAGATAAAGCTTCTATTGCTTCTAATCTGTTTGTAGTAAGAGCTGATAAATTGAACAGAACAAGAATTGAGCCTAACACTAATAAAAGAGTGCTTGATAACACAAGCTCCATCAATCTGAGCAATGTTTCCACTTAAGATGATGTAGGTGAGATAGGAGAGACCTAAGCCTCAGTATAATTTTATATACCTGCTCACTCAAGTGGCATTCATGGGGATTAACACAAACAGCTTAATTTCTTTGTATGATCAGAGTATTATTTAATACAGACCAGTTTTCCCATTTCTTCCTCTTGCAATTGCTGTATGTGGATTTCTGCAGCTACCAAGTCAGTGCAAAGCACCAACTGCTAAGTGAAGGAAAGCTATGCTCGTTATTTCCCACAGACTTCCAAGTTTAAACATCAATTTGATATTGTATTTTCCTCTATGGTTTTTCATCTGTTCTGTCTTCAGTTTGAAATGTTCTCAGCAGTGAACATCTGTTAGAAAATCTCTTACAAAACCCCACTTAGTCTATGGCCCTTTAATCAAAGAAGGGTGAGGGTATTAAGAATTTAAAATAATATATCCAAGTTTAAAAACAAATACATGTGTTTTCTATTTGAGAATGTGTGTTATTACTTTCACATTCTGACCTGTTAAGTACACATGCTCTACCACAAGTCTCTCTGGAATTTTGGCAAGAACCAGCATTTATTTAATAAAAGGCCTTATTAATCGTAGGACTCTATCGTTGATACTCTGCATTTACACAGCACATTACATTTTCAAAGCACTCCAACATTAAATAATTCAAGCAGCCTGTTTATTTGCATAGATGGATGCACACAATTGTAAAGGAAATTATGAAATGTGTTCACATGTTTCTGTCTGAAAGGAGTTATAAAAACTAAATTCTTGAGTAAATTGAAGATAGCTCACTATTTTTGGCACCGCATTATGAGAGAAAGCCTCAAAGCAAAGTAAATTTATTCCAGCATGTTTGATAAGGATTTGAGAGTGGGATTCCTCTCACCTGCCTTGACTTGCCTTTGAAGGAGGGTTTTCCATTAGAGTTGTTCATCCCAACCCTTTGATAGTCCAAAGAAAGGGTGGATGACAAGCTCTAGAGAGGTCCCCTGTCCAGGAGAGCTGCCTCTCACCAGGGACTTGTAGCCAGCTCTGTCTTGTGGACTCAGACCCAGGGAAGAGGATCATGTAGGCAGATGAATTCAGCTCAGTGTCTGCCCACCTCGGGCCCATTTAATTGGACACCATTCACTGGAAAGATGAATGCAGCACGCAAAAGGGTCAAAGGCATTTTGTTGTTACTGAGCAGCACCAGTAAAACACACATTGCAAATTATTCTGAGCCAATCATTGAATAGACTACTTACAGACAAGGGGTTTTTTGATCCCAAGATATAAGCAAGATTTTAGGAGTCCAGAAACCTTAAATGTCTTATATGCATCCAGGTATCTTACATCAGTGGTTCTAACATTTGGAAATTCCTCCCTTATTTTGATATGAAAAGACTTCTCTTCACAAGCAGACAAGCAAGATCAGATCCTGGGTCAACATAAGAGACAACCATTTGTTCTGCTACATGATTTTTAATTAAGACCAGGAAATCACACCTGCAGCTGACTGAATTTGAGATTATATCTTTTTATTCTATAGGAAAAAAACAATATTTTAAAAAATCACCCAACTGAAAAAGCCCTCATGTAACGTCAGACTCCATCAGAGTTTCAGTGAAATCAATTAGAGAACTATAGCATTTACTTGCTTTGGCTGGCACAGCCACACAAAAAAAAGCTCAAACAAAACTCAGCTTATAGACATATTTCAGAAAAAAAAAAAGCAAGCTTACTTCTAATCAGAAAATCACTACTGGATTATTTTAGTGAAAATAAAATCAGTGGATACCTGAAACAACCATCTCAAAATTTGCTGACAAGAGGTTTTTACTAGAGAACAGCTACTATTTGAGTGCTGCCTACCTGCGTGGGCTACCTGGTGGGAGCAAGGTGCTGCTTTAAGCTGCTCCCCAGCTGTGCAGTGATTTGCCTGGGCAAATGCTCACATGCCACCATAACAGATGGGCTGCCAAACCCACAAATCCAGCTTTCTCCACGGTGGTTAATGCCGCATGCCACGGCCATGAGCAGGGTTCTGTGCTGCACGAGGGAGTGCAGGGCTGGGGGAAGAGGGTGTTACACAGCTCTGCTGTTGTCAGCCCTGCTGACGCACATTACGGCATTAGCAAGAAGTTGAAACATGAACATGTGTGGGATGACTCTCCTCTTTATTATTAACCCATGTCCAACAGTGGGGAATAGGGAGAATGCTTTTCCCAGGTTGAGAAGATCATCTCTTGAGCACTTGCACCAACCCTTGTGATTGATCACCCTGGGGGCAGGAAACAACTGTAGGAACTGAGCTGGAGAGAACTGCATTTGCACTCTTTCTTTGCTAAAAACCCAAATCATGCCAACCAAAATAGTCAGGGGACTCTTCCTGCTCTTGGGCAGGTACTTGACAACACGCAAGAACTGTCTGTTCATTGGTTCTTTGCTGTCCCATAAATTTCATCACCCTTTTCACCCTCCTCTGCACACTTCAGAGGTCCTCTGTCTCCTTCTGGAGAAGGGAGGAGACATGCATACTGTCCCAAGATGTAGGTGAGCCCGAGATGTCTCTCGTCTTTCCCAATCATTACTCATTCATCTCCCACACACAAGACTATTTTATTTATCTGCATCACATTTTGTCTGTCATTTTATCGCCTAGCACTCAGCAGCTGTTGGGTAATGACAACATGGACACACCACATGTATCTTGTCATTAGAAAACAACCCCCAAAAACCCCACATAGTGGAGCAAAACCCCAACCCAACCACACCCAAGCTCTTCATAACACATGCTCAGCTTTAACTTCAATGAAAGCTCCCTGGAGAGCTCGGAACAGATGTGTCCTGCAGGCTTGTCCTGGCCTTATAGAAACTGCTTAGTCAAATATCCCACCACCGCTTTCAAGTTACTTTGACAGCTGTATCTTAAGGAGTTGGAGGGAGGCTGGTTAGGAAGAGACAAAGGAAGGGCTAAGATTGACCAGACCCACGCACTTCAGAGAGATACTTTACAAAAACCACATGAGACTATTACTTGGGATGTTAAAAGCTGTCTACGCAGAAATTAACTCCTGGATGCATAAACATCAGGAGAATTCAGCAAGCTGATGGTACATCTCACTTTCTTCCAAGTCTACAACTGGATTACGTCCAACCAATACATTCTCCAAGAAGTTTGAGTCTCTTTCCCTTTCTTATTTCCAAGAAAAGCACACTCATCTTTCACTCATACCACAGCACTTCTCCCCTTCACACCGCAGGATTACAGTGGTTTACTCCATAGAGAGTTTTCTAACCTGCGTTTTTCAGTTTATCATCACAAGATCAAAAAGCAGCTCACTTTCTGTGCAAGTCCACAGACCTCATTTCTCAACGTGGACATGAACGTGCACTTCAGAGCAACAACATTCCTGCTCTAAAACCTAACACAGGAATGTTTGCAGACGACTTAAAACCATGCAATCGGATCATGTTCTCAATAGGAAACAGTCCCAAGTAAATAAACACACATCTCAAAGTGTTTCTACTTTTTTCTTTAAAAAACCCCAAAACTAAACGCACCCCCCCAGAAACCCCTCAAAACAATTTTCCAGACTACCTAATCTTGAAATAACTAACAGTACTCTGATGTCCTGGTGATATTCATCATGGAGAGAAGTCTGAGAGCTTCCCCACTCCCAGGGTGCTACTACAGTGCTGCCATGAAGAGCACAGGACAGAAGGACTGTCAGATGGAGGCTTACAATTATTTGACCCCAAGTCAAATCATCATGATTTTCTCTTTTATGGAGACATGACAGGATGATGTATGTACAAAGACCTCCCTAATTACTGTGGTTTCCTTTTGGATAATAATCAGGAAAATATACGAGTCCATGAAATCTAAATGGTAAACAATGTAAAGGGAGGAAAAAAAATGAAAATGGGAAAAGCACTCATATTCTTGCTCTTATTTGTGTAGGTAAGAGCCTCCTCCTGGGACTAGAGCCTGGTAAAATTCCATGTTTACACTGCTTATGAAATTCAAGGATAGAGAGAACATATGATCAGACAGATTCCTTTAAAGATTTTATTACTTTGAGTCCAGGTCTGGTAGAATTATGATGATCTTCCCAAGCAGAATCAATAAAGGCTTTACAGCATCCTGGATAGTTGGCAAGTTTGTTTTTATCTTCTTCCTAGCTTTGTTCTGCTTCTCTCCCTTTGAAGTTCGCTGCAGAATAGAAACATTTTGGTGTTTGATGGTACTAGTCAAAAAGTTTCTGCTGCACATTGGTAATAAAATCCACTAACCCTTTCAGAAAAGAGGACTGTACATAAACTAAGGATAACTATTAGAGCAGTCATTGATCCCTCTGTCTTTCCTGCAAGGGAAAATAGCTACTACTGACAAGCGGCACGAGATAAAATTGGTTTGGACTATGGAGATGAAAACCGCCAGTACAGCTGCAGAAGCAGAATCCTTGTGCCTTCACAGCACCAGCCACTTCTCGTGCAAACCAGCAGGGCCATCAAAGGCAGCCAGCAGCTGAACATTAAGTTTCACCCTACACCAAACATACAGGCCCCAAATAATACGTGACCACCTGTTCCTTGGGCAGACCCATCGCGCATCCCGCTCATAGCAGCGCGCTCACGGGGGGATATTGTTTCATTGCCATGTGTACCAGCCATAAATCACAGCCAGAGCCTTTTAGTTAGTGGTGTTAGCACTGAGTGCTGCATTTACATCTGCAAACCGCAGAAACAGTTGTGGTGCTAGCAGCACACTGTTCCCTCACATGCTTCCAAATAAAAAAAACAAAAGTGGGTTTAAAAAAGTAACATAACCTAATGGGCAGAGTCAAGCCCAGAGCCTGAATTCCTCCTCTTGCTTTTGATCTGCTGCTTGTATTTAAAGACCTCCCAGGTTACGAAGCTGTCCCCATGAAGAGGCTGGAGAATGACAGCTGCAAACCTCATGCTGCCCGTCAAACCCAGCACAGAGTTCAAGAGCCCATGAGAAGAACTTTGCTTATTTTTATTGCAACACACAGTATTTTTCTCCTGTGTTTATTCTCCCAACTCCTCCTCTCTGTGCATGTGTAATTGACCCCTCCATTGACTTTGCTACTCTGGAAAACTATTGCTAAGACCACGAACCACGGATTATATTACAAACACTTAAAATATCTTCTAAAGCAAAGAACAGTCATGACCGCTCGTTTCATTCTTAAAAACTCATTCTGATGTTCAGCACCAGGAGATCCGTTAATGAAAAGGAAGTATCACAGGACTCGTAGAAGACAAATTGTTTCCTCTCTCTGACCCTTGAGAAATGACAGTTCACTCCTCAGCTATGAGTGTCCTCAGGAGAGAGTGGCTTCAGCAGCAAGGGGATCTGCAAGATCTGCTGTGGCATCACAGAGCGGCAACAACAGCCACAGAAGCTGTGCCAATGGCTTTCTCTCCATCTCAACTGTGGCTCCGTGTTAGACATCCTCAAAACCCAGCAACAAGTAGGGAGGAGAGAAGTGCTGGTGTCCTTTGGTGGTTTTCCAGAACAGAACAACATTTTCAGAGAAGACAAGAAATTCAAGAGCTTTGGGAAGTGAGCATGCCAATACTATCCATAAGGAAAATCCATTACTCTCTTTGGAAAGCTGGGAGCTTATAGCCCCGACAGGCAGATTCTATCCTCATTAGAAGCATTTGCATTTTTTGGTACTCCAGTGTTATCCTATTATCCCAGTCACACACAAAATCTATGGCAAGTACTGCACAAACTGTGCAAAAGTAACCCCTTACTCAAAAAGCTCTCAATTCATAAAGCAACAGCCCAACCAAAGACAGAAGTACAAAACCTCCTAATGATCAATGTAATAAAAGTGTCCTACCAGCCAAGACTTTTCTTTTATTTTCTTAAAACCTTGAGAGATTTACGAGTGGGACTCATGACGGGAATGATGAGATCGTTTTGCAGATGCCTACATGCAGCTGCTCCCAAGCATGAAGGTGCTTGTTTGAAATAAATGTGAGAATTGAGCAATAGAAGCACTGGCACCAGCTCTGTGTTATTTTTGATGAAGATCATTTGTTTTCCTATGGAGTTGCAACACACTGAGGTAATGCTAAACGTATGTTTGCTCTGTGAGATGATTTTAGGACTCTGCATCTGAAAACTTAACATAAATTTCTTTCTAAACATAAGTAGGAATAAGATTTTACAAATGCTGACAATCAGTTGTAACCTAATGTGGGATTCTGTGTTAAGAAACCAACGGAACAAAAAACCCGTCTTTCAGACTGAGGAGGAGTTTACACAAAATCTTCTTTAAAAAGCATTCAGTATAAGGCCGCGGGAGAGCTCACCTTCAGGGATATTGGAGGAATACCAGTGATCACTAACCACTCCTTTGGAACATCATAATTAAATAATAAAAATCCCATACAATTATAGTTGCAGCTACATAAACACAGAAGGTCAAGAAGGTGCATCCCATTAAGAGGATGCTGTGTTAGGCAGAAATGCATCTTGCTCCTCCAAAAAGTCAATGGCAGTTTGGCAGCTGATCTGCTTGTGACTTGGAAAGTCTTCTGCTAAGATAAAGCAAATGTCTAATTTGACAGAATTGCCAAAACTGCTCTTATCTGTTCTTACTAATTCTTAAGCTAATGGTTTACACATGTTTGCTCATTAGAAGTGCCCAAAAAAATCACACTACATGCAGCTTTCTTTTTTTAAAGTCGTACAATACAAAAAGCATAACGGATGGAAAAGGAAAAACTTCTTGTAAAATAAAGAAGCCTGTGATATTTCGGGCAAAAAAAATATGTGGAACTAAGTTAAGTAACTCAATCCAGGAGAGAAACCTTCACGGCAGATATCCAATTTTTTACTCATAAAGAAGAACTAACCAAATTCTAATTGAAAAGCCCACTTCCCTATTATTTCAAACCATGAGGAGGCAATGCAAAAAAATGGAAATATTAATTTCCAAAATTTTTTTCTGGTAGTTCACTGGAGTTCTCACAAGATCACTGAGTATATGGAAAAAAAGCTTCATTAGCACTTGGGAAAACATCCTTGTAAGGTAAAACTCTCCAAGCTTCAATCTGTCAGCACCCACAGGGCGAGTGCACCCACCACAGCTTGGGAGCAGGGGTGCAAAATAAACAAACAATTGCTATTTGCAAATACTTACACTAAAAAAGCAAAAACCCTGAGGACCATCCTTCAGAGCATTTTGTTAAACTTGCATCCCTGCAAGGTGGGAATGACTGGGCAGCCTCAGCTCCCTCCTGGGGCAAAACAGCTGCAGCACACCAGCAAAGCCACCTCTGGCCACGCCAGGAGCTCATCACTTCTCAGTCCACCCCAAAATGGAACATGCACAGATGTCAAACAGCCAAATAACAGCCAGTCTGCTAAGGAGGCAGAGCTGTTTAACCTGGGAAGGCTCTCTTGCCAACCCAGAAGGGGTTGGGCACGCATGGAGAGGACAAACACCTGGAAGTCATGACTGCAAAGGCTGTGTGCAGCCCAGGAGGATGCAGGTGGGCTCTGGGATGGGGCCAGCCAAGAGCAGGGTGCTACTGAAAAGCAGCCTTTCCTGTTTTTCAATCCCCTCTTGCCAGCCATGCACCCTGGTCCCTGGCACTGCACATCCTTCCCCTTTGCCTTGTCCACCACCTCATTTAACTGGTTTTAGCTTGGACAGGAGATCACTGGCACACCACAGTGTCTGACTAAGTCTTAGCTTAAACCAAGGCTCAGACTGAGTAAGGCCTCTTCAGTTTCCAGTCATGCCGTGATGAACTGGTAAACCTTTGAGAAGCTGCTCAGAAGCCCTCTCTACTCTGCTGTGAGCTCTGTTGCCCAGCTCCTGAGTATTTATATAGAGAACGTTTAAAAATATCCTCTCATACACTGCGTATCACCAGAAAACTACAAGAGGACACTTGTAGTTTGAGATTCAAGTTCTCAACAGCATCTTGCAGTTTTTGATGACAGCTGATGGGCAAATTAAAGACAGCAACAAGGACATAGCCCCAAAGGTAATCCCTATAGACCTTTAATGTGCATTGCATGGAATTTCCTGCAGCAGCCGCACTGTTCCTACCCAAAGCGCAGCTCTGCACTCCCAATACAGCACCCAGTTCAACACAAAGTTATATTCCCCTTCTGAAAGGGCTGCACATTAATTTTTTTTTTGCTTGGCTATTGACAGAATCAAGCTAGAAATGCTTCTAAGTATATGCAGCCTTCTGCTTTTGTGTCCGAGCCTGGAGAGTCACCGCAGGCTTTAGGCAGGCAGGTCCTTAGCACTCCCCAGGCACCCCTGACCTCTCAGCCCTTTCATTTCCTGCCCTGACTTCAGAGATAGCTGGCTTGAGAAAGCAGCAGGACAGGGGAAAAACAAATAAAATAAGATTCCCAAAGCTGGGCCTCCTTTTCCACGCTGCCTGGGAACCCCCAGCACATGGCTCGGGTTCCCTGGGAAGTGGCTTCACAGTGTTTTTAAAAAAAAAAAAAAAAAGAAAAAAAAAAAAGCTGAGGGTCTTTGAGATGGTGTCTGTCAATTCTTGTGCAAAACTGAACATGGAAACAACAAAACTCTCAGAGGCACCATCAGCCACGCACTAACAGAGGACATGTAGCAATGTGTAAAACCCTTGTCCCACTCCCTCTTCCCATCAAAAAGGGTTTGGGATGGCTGTGCACAGTTTTCCCCTCTCTTGTTCATTAGGACACCACTTAAAGACCCTCCCTTCCAGCTGACATGTACCGCTGCCAGTGAAAGCCCCATAAGCACATGAGGCAGCTTTACAGGGATTCCTCCGTCCTGGAAAGGCACAAGCACGTTATGGTTAAGAAAGGCAAACACACATCCCCATTATCTCTGGTATTTGTGGTGCTACAAAGCACCCCAGCCCTAGTTCTTTAAACACTGTCAAAGCAAGCTGTAAAGGGGTTTTATGGTTTTTTCCATGAGCACAAAGCATGGAGAAAGTCATCCTTTGTGCTTGTCTCATCTGGTGCCACACCACCACCACTGATGTCTGCTCAGCATTGGCAGCACCAGGGGACCAACTCAAAGGCGTCACCACTAACAAGAAGCTGTGCAGTCCCATTCAAACACCAACAGTGTTTTAGTTTTATCAACATTAGCAATCACTGTTGCTTTTCAAAATCTTATTCTAGAACAGGCATTTCCCCTGCAGACAGCAGTTCCTGGAAGTAGGGCATTGCATAAAAATCTTACTTTCCACCAGAGAAGATTCTCATCCCCATGGCCAAGGCTGGGAAAAAGAGGACTTGAATGCAACAGGGGCTGAACAACTTGAAAACACTTCAAAGATGCACCTGAACTATGGTGAAAGCCCATGAATTTAAGATTCTGTGATTACCAATTCCAGGGTTGAACATCAAAGTCCTTCTTTGACAAGTTAAAATTCAAATACAAGTATACAAATACTCATTTAATACATAATAAATATGAATTCTGTCCTGCAACCCTTGTGCATCATGTCTCTGTGTGGTGGGTTGACCCTGGCTGGGTCTCTGGGTGCCCACCAAAGCTCCTCCATTACTCCCCTCCTCAAGTGGACAAGATATAGCTACAGGGTTGAGATACGGACAGGGAGAGATCACCCACCAATTGCTGCTGTGGGAAACCCAGACTGGGCTTGGGAAATCAGTCACAGCCGCGACTGTCACTCTCCAGGCGCTGGTGCAAAGAGGTATGGTTTGGGAGCAGAGAGGAATACCAGGGGAAAGGAGAGAAAGAGTCACAGGACAGCAGAAAAGACAGCCCTGATCAATGCTCTCCAGTTAAATAGAAGGCACTAGGAACATAGCACCCATTCCATCATTTCCTTACTTTCTATTCAGTAGAAAAATTAGATTTTTTTTTCCTATTCCTTTAAACATTATCTCCAGAAAAAGGCATATAAAGCACCTTTCCTTAGCGCTGCAGCACCATGAAATGCAAGACATGATCAGAACATCGCTTCATCCAGAGCTGTTACTGAACTGTTGAACAGAGCTGCTGGGACAACGAGGTGTAACAATTCCCTCTGGGAGACGAAGCCTGAACGTTCAATTTCATGCATGTGTCCTAAACCACCAGCCTCCCCCAGATGAAGACAGGCAGTCAACACAAAGGGCTATAAAGAGCTTCTTTTGCAGCAGAACACTCACATACCCAGCACAGATCAGCCCATCAGACGTGTAGGTCACGTCAAAATCATAAGAGTTTCCATCCTTTAACCCAAAACATAGGCAAGGACAGGAAATGCCACATGGCCGCCAAACTCACCCTAGCTGAAGAAGAGACAGGAATCTTTACTTGAAGGCAAAAGGAAACATAATTTTTCCGTCATTGGCATGGAGATTAAAACTAGAACAAGAATTGCTTGTTGCTGTTTCTCTGCCCCGCAGCACCTGACCTGCCCAAATTCCCCACATGGAATGCTGGCTTGTCCCATGCTGGTGAGCCTTCAAAGCAGGGCTGAGCCCAAGGGAGAACAGGGCCAGTGACCACAGGGCTGCACCCTGGAGGCAGAGAGGGCTGCAGAGCAGAGGGGTGGCTTCTTCCAGCACTACAGGAACAGAGAGCTGTGGTATGGAAAGGGACCATGATGGAGAAGGACAGCAAAGAGTCCCAGGGAACAACTGCCTGGTGCTACATGCATGGACAGTGCCACCCTTGGGGACATGGAACCTCTTCCCGCAGCAGAGACAGACCCCTGACAATTCCCAATCCACTACAGACACAGACGCATTAAGCCCCATATAAGCTTCCTGGTCATTGTGTTATCCTAGACAAGACATTTCTTTCATTTAAAGCTTAAAATTTATCCTCACCACAGACTGGCATTGCAGAGTTTCAGAAGAAAATGCCAGTAGGTCATATTCAGTATGCAAAACAAAGATAAAACTCCAACCTGACTAAGTTTCTAGCATATAAGCCTTACAAAAAACCTAAAAAAGAGAAAATCCTTAAAACTCCTGCCATTATGGTTTAGGGTTTTGTTTGTTTGTTTATTTTGCAATAAAATGTTAATTATTTGAATTGCTAGAAAGAATTCTGGGGTGTCATGCAAGCCCCAGGCTGCCAACTAGCCACTGCATAGATTGTAGTCAGCTTAATAACCACCAACAGGCCAAGAAACAGTGCCTGGCTGATGCTGCTGACATGAAACCAGGCACTTCCAGTTCTGACACTCTGTGGGACTTTGATGAGACTCTTGTCTCATCCTTTCCAAGTTAACTGCTTGTCTTCACTCTGCAATTGATTTTGTGATTAGCCACTCAAGAGATCAGGGTCAGCCAGGACAAGTCTGTCAATCCACCAGCGCTGATAACGCTGAGTGAGATCTTTACCTTGTGTGTGGCTTCTCCAAGTTTCACTGAGTTTGCTGCCACTCCACCAGTGACACGACCAGAGAAATCCATGCCTTCCACACTGACTTTTTTAGAAAGCCTTCTGCTGTGCAGAATTCTTACTTGCTGTGGTTTGAGAACAGCACATTTCCCTCTCCGTGTAACTCCGAGCCCAGGCTATGCACAAGCTCAGCTCACCAGGACTGAATAAAACACACCTTGTTTCTCCCAAAGTTCCTTCTCAGACGAGAGCTGAGTAGTGATGGAGAGAAAACACCGCTGTGGGTCCGGCTGGCACTCCTGCTCCAGGAATGTCTGTGGGCAGCAAACGCAACCCTTCCCAACGGCATTTGAAAGCAAAAACAACAATGAGCCCATCCCCAGCCGGGCCCTGCAATCTGTGAGGCTCAGACAGGGCCCCACCGGCCACCAGCGCGAGGCTCTTTCACAAGGAGCCGTCCGCGCTCACGCCACCAATGCGCCATCCGAGAGCTGCCCTCTCCACGGCCCGGCACCGACCGGCACCTCAGCACATCCCTTTGGGAGCCAACACTCCTTATTCCCAGGATGGCAACGGAATGAAGCAGCCGCTCGCGACTTGAATGTTTCTCTTGCCACAATACTAGATAGTCAGGATTTTAGCACTTTTTGAAAATTTGACCATTTTCCATGCCAGCATGCCAAAATGCCTGGAACAAAGTAGGCAGAAACCTAAACAAGAGACTGGGGCACGGGGCTGCTGTCAGCCAGTGAGAATGAGGAAAGGCTCTAAAGGCCACTGCAGCAAAGATTTATTTGAAACAAAAGCAAAGCCAAAAAAAAGAAGAAATCATTAGTAGTCACTTACAAAAGGTTCAGAGAACTTTATACAAAAGGGAAACTCAACCCAAAGTCAGCTCCTAATGACAGAAATTCCCATGAAAAGTTCTTTGTGCAAAGAGCAGAGAAGAAAGATTCCTGTGTCACTAAACCTCTTTCTCCAGCTTTTCACCAGTCAGAAAACACCTCATTAACAGTTAATGTCTACATAATGATTGTATTTTACCAGCACCTGATTTTTCTAATCTTGCCCAGACTTGTCAGTAGACATTGCAACTTCCATCACTGCACTGTCTATATAACCTGTCTGTCAATATTCCCACCTTTCAAGTACAGCTCCAGACCATCTAAGACCTCCTTGTCCTCAAACGACAGCCACTCATGTCCCACTTAAGGCTGAAGTTTACCATTTGCAATCAGGTATCTTTCAAATCCCTGTAAAATACCTAATATGTAAAAAATAGCAGACAGGCCAGATGCAGTTTATCTGTCAATGAACAATGCAGCCTTTCCCCTTTGAACTGCTCTATTTCTCCATGGGTAAATTGAACTTTCAATGAAAAACATTAAGTTAAGCTTGTTGAATTTATGCTCTCTCTTCTCATTTTATATCTCTTTCCCTCCCTTACCAAACTACTCTCCCATAGGCACCATGACATTCTCTGGTGGTGACAGGTTGTTATGTCACCGCAGCTTCTCACTTCTCACTCAGGAAATTCAAAAGCAGCTGCTGACACGAGCTGGGACATTTGCACACTCACTCAGCTCAGCAGAAGCTGCTTCTTCATCACAACTCCTTGAGAGTAACAAATGGATTCATGGAGAAAGTGGGAAAATGTAAACCTACATGCCTCTGGCATAGATTAAATCCAAAAGAAAGGACAAAGAGATGCTTCCAGGCACATTTTGTTCCCAGTCATGCTTTCACCATTATTTGGGATGTGCACATGGGAAAGGGATGGACCAAGCACAGCTTTGACACATGGTGCCAAGCATCAGCACCTGCACTCAATCCTTCCCAAAATCCCAGCTATATTGCTCTGCTCTGTACTCAAATACACACAGAAAATGACAGAGCAGCTTCTGTGCAGCCACGCAAGGAAGAGGCTTTTCACTTCAGCTCCCCCACTGAATCCACAGGCTCCAGCGGTCTGGCTTTGCCAGATAAGCTCTGAGCAAGAATGTGAAGCCTGGGTGCTGCTCCAAACCCAAATCTGAAGTCCCTGCTGCCAGCCCATCACTGCTTGACTGTTTTGGTCTGTGATGGATGACTTTCCACTGGTTGGAGTCTTACAGAGGAGATTAGATACCTCTCCAAAATGAGAGGTTTTAATCTCGCTTCTGGAAGAAATCCTGCACTGGGAGGTATCAAACACAGATTTAACAACCCTAATAATTCTTTCTGGCCTTAAAAAAAATAAATCTAATCTGTAATCTGGGAGTGTTCAGCATCTGTTATCCAGAGCTGAGATTACAACCATGCTGCTCCTTTGCAATCACATAAACCTACACAAAAATCTCACAAAGGAAAAGAGGTAATAAGTATTAAATGCTTAATAACTACTGACTTGCTGCTCAACAGATGGCCACTCCAAACTACAGTGCATCTGGAGCTCTTTTCTTCCAGAAATCCAGATAAAACCTTGACTAAGCAGCCACCAGCTATCTGCATCATGTGCCCAGTGCCTCAGGTGGCCCCATAGCTCCACCCCTGATCACCCACTGGTGGGGTCAGGGAATTCTTATAACTCTTCCTCCACACAGCCTGGGGCAATGCACACGCCTACCCAACATCCCAAGGACATGCTGACCTTCACCCAACATCCCAAGGACATGCTGACCTTCACCCAACATCCCAAGGACATGTTGTCCCTCTTTTGAAGATGACACCACTTTTTCAGAGATCGGATATTCCCTATTGCCTTCCCTCAAAAGAGGAGCTGTGCAAGACTGCAGCTCACGTGAGCTCTATCTAATGAAAAATAACTTACACTGGCTAAAGACAAAAAAATCAAGAGCACACATGATTACTTGGACTTGTATTTCCCTAGAGTCACCTTTGCACCAACATAAATGGTGCAACAAGAGAGCTGGAGAGGGACTTCTGACAAGAGCATGGTGTGACAGGACAAGGGGGAATGGCTTCACACTGACAGAGGGCAGGGTTAGATTAAACATGAGAAAGAAATTCTTTATTCTGAGGGCAGCGAGGCCCTGGCACAGGCTGCCCAGAGAAGCTGTGGCTGATCCATCCCTGGAAGTGTTCAAGACCAGACTAGCTGGAACTCAGAGCAACCTGGGATAGTGGAAGGTGTCCCTGCCCATGGAGGGGGTGGAACAAGATGATCTTTAAAGTTCTTCCCAACCCAAACTATTCTGTGATTCTACAAACTGGATCGAAAAGTTCCTCTTGGAGACAGCCAAACTCAGCAAAGCCTGTATGATGATGCAAAACCTCCTTCCTTATTTGGTTAGAGATGTTCCAATGTGGGATGACATTAGGTGCCTCAATATCTACACCAACACAAATTTCCATTTCTTTCCTCCAACCATTTTGTTCACACAATTGCACCCATTGCCAGCCCAGGTCCACGAGCTTTGACCCACTCCCAGAAATTAATCTTGCATTGCAGGGAGGCTCTGGGCAGCAGATGAACCACATCATGCCTTCCCTGACCCCTACTGAACAGGGAGAAGGCTCGGAGATGCTGAAGTTTTACTTGTTATTTCACAGCTCTGATTTTGAGCTAACAAAGTGTAGCCCTATTACTGAAGGTTTAATTATGTTAGTGCTTTTACAGCCATAGATAGTGCATTTATCCATCTAGATTTAAAAGGCTTAACATTACATGGAGGAGGAAGAAAAGCAGAAGACCACATCAAAGGGACTGCAAGGGCTTTGTTTCACATTAATTAGCAGGAGGATTAATGCCAAACGTGCAAACAACACCGGAGAAATTCACTGTGGAGATACAGGGCCGCACAAGGTGTTACAGCACAAACCTTGTGAACATTCCCCTCCTTTGGGGTGAAATCCCTCTTTCACAGCAGGCAATGGGAGCTTTGGGGCTCAGCAGTGTAACCAGAGGAGACAAATCTGCTGGGAGCACCCAGCAGGGCAGGAGACAGACACCAGCAACCGCATCCCTCTATTCACCAAGGGTTGAGGCAGCTTCAAAACACTCCTCATGGCTTCCTACTTAGCTCAGTAATCATGGATAAGTGTGGCTTCCAAATGTGCTAAAAGCCTGAAAACCCCATTGAGTTCAGCCAAGCTCTGAGGTTCAGCACCTTTGGGATGAGGAAAAAAGCCACCAAAACATGATGCATTTTAAAGCAGGCCGTACCAGTATCATGCACATTTTGTTCAGACCAAACCCTGTCCTCCAATGTGCACAATCATCTCTTCTAGAGAACACAAGCATTTATAAACAGTCTTAAAGATGGGCCTTTGATCTGGTTCCCAGTTATTTATTGAGATTCACCCCAGAGAGCAGTAAAATGCAAGAACTAGTGGGAGAAGGCAGATTTTACATTTTACCAAGTTTAACAGAGCAGAGAAAGCCATATGCATTTTAAACATCCTTTACACCGGTTCTGTTAATATACAAACACACGTTTTAGATCAGAAAAGGTCCAAAGCACTTCTAGACAGTCGAGATGTCTCTGCATATTTCAAAGCCCCTCTGCTCTCCACCGTTCACCTCCAACCTTCAGCAATACAAAATGCCAAGGGAAAGCAGAAAGATGTGTTATACATAAGCCCAAGCTGCTTAACAAAATCTGCTCCACTAACGAAATTACACACACACAGCTTTTGCAAGACCAGAGACCCAAGCAGGTTATTAGCCCTTCATTTACATTCAGTCCTAATCTAACATGTCATGCAAGTGGCACAGGAGGGAAAATGAAACCAAAAAACCTCCCAGCCCCTCTCTTACCCCTGAACTACCAGACCATCTGTAGTTTCAAAGAAATTCTAGCAAGCACAGCTCAACATCTGCACCTCATTAAGACCTAATTTGAAACAATTGCTATTCCCTATCTCTCTTGTTTTTCCTGGATAGAACAGCTTTGATGTCTTCCAGTTGACAAAAATACATAAGAAAGAGGCATTAAAAAATATAAACTGGAAGGTAGGAATTCATTCACATGAACAACAGGTATCAGTGTTCAGCAAAAAGAAACCAGAGCCCTGCACTCTCACACCTCCCCCAGCCACAACTACTGTACAGGGCAGGCAGATGCTGCCTCGCTTCTTCATAACTCCCCTGTTACGAGCAATCACCACTGCTCAAAGGGCACAGCCTCTCCCAGCCTGGGATTGGGAATCGAGGATTCCCTCTTATCCCTGGGACAGCATTTTCATAACTTGTTTTGCAAACATCTGTGACAACTGCAAGTTTGATTTGATACAAGCAGGAAATGGCAGAACAAAATGTGAACCCAGGTGATTCATCTCTTGTATTTATAAACTTCATCTTTTCTTTTCTCATACCTCAAGTATGATTTTGGATGTCTTCAGAAGATTCACATTTTTCTCATAACGTGTTAAAGGAAAGGCAATTTAAACAAAATGAATTAGTTTCAAGTTTAATACACTAGATGCTTGCTATTTTAATCAATGGGGCAAAGGCTTTCCACTTTTTTTACCTACAAAAGAATATGAGCGTGTTATGAAAAATCATCCATCAGCTTCCAAATAATCCATGCAGTTGAAAAGCTGACATTCTCCCCATGTGTTTAATCCTATGTGACTCATACCCTTATTCTTACAATGAAATTATTATTACTGGAAAACTTCTCTTTGCTAAGCCAGTCTCTGTAGGTGCCACACATGAGTTGAAAGCTTATGAAGTCAAAGAAGGCCTCTGGGTTTTCAAGCTAAGTCAGCTGGTGACCAAATGGCACACGTAGCCTTTAAATGCAGATTTCATAAAACAAAGCAGTTGCTTGCCTCTGCAAAACTTTGCCCAAGCACAAGCTTCCTTAGCTGAGCCAGAGGTGGCTGAAAGTGTATTTAGCATATGGGAATTTTCTGGTTTGTTTTCATGGGAATATGAATAGGAAAGACTGATCTTTGTACAAGTGTGGAAGAAAAAAACAGTACTAAACAGAAAAGCCTCCAGGCTCAGATGATCTAGAACAGAGCTGCAAGGAAGGACAAGCTCCCCTCCAGCCAGAAGCATGGGGTGGCAGCACAGCAGCACCACAAGATACAACCCAATTTGTGTTTGGCTCAGATGTTATCCACACCAGAGTCCTGCCTGTCCACCAGCACAGCGACCACCCTGCATTTCACATTGCAAAACCATTGCAGATGAGGGGCTGGATGGGGAGAGCCAACACACACCTGGGCAGACGAGTGCCCACCAGTGCTGCTGCTCTCCCTGGGCTGTAGCAGGACCCCCCTCCCTTATTCCAGCACCAGTGGGAGGGCACGAGGCCCACCAAGGCACGGCCCAGCCCAGCAGCCAAGAGCTCAGATCTGTCAGAACTTGGGGGAACACCCATTCCATCCCTGCTGCTCCCCACTGCAAGAGCCCCTGTTCCACCCTGACTCTCGCAGCATCAAACAAGGAAATGACCCTCTTGCTTTGCAGGCAAATCAGTAAGGACAAGAGAAGGCAGTTCCCTCATAAAATAGAAGAGGGGAAAAGGGGGCACCCAGCTCAGGGTTCGCCAGAAAGGGCTGAGGTCTTTGACACTGCAGCTTCTGTAACCTCAACCCTCACATCATCCTTCAGTGGCAAAGGAGATGGGGGGAAGTGGGACGTGTCCTGTGCCTGCCCTAGCTGGGTTTGGCAGAGACCCAAAAATTTAAAGACCAGAGGAAAAGCAACTTAAGGAGATAAGATTTACAAGTAATTGGAAGATCTTCCACCAATTCGACAGGCAGGGGACCAGGTCAAAACCAGATGTGAGTTGCCAGTAAATTTCTAGCAGCCTCTCACCCTCGTTGTGTAGAGAGGCTTTTCCCAGAATTTTATGCTAATGTACACAAACTTGAAGAGAAAAAACCCCGGTAACAGTGCTTTGGATTAAACCCATCCCAATCAGTTTAATGAAGTTTTAAGTTGCGCATTGTGCCGGCAAACATGATTTCCCAAGTCGTAGATTATAAATATTTACAATTTCTGCAGTAACAAAATGTGAACAAAAAAACTGCGTACAGCTCATCAGGAATGATGTTTAATGCCAGGCACAAGTCCTTGGACATGCAGTAGTTTAAGTTTCTTCCCCCGTGGATGTATCAACACGTTATTGAACCTACTGCCACCATGGTGAGAGGGGTTTAATCCAGCTCTGTCCTTGGAAGAGGCTCTGCTGCTCGCTCCCAGCTCCAGCCCCATCCAACCCTGTGCTGGCCCATTGTCGGCGTGACTGCAGGGTGAGCCAGAACAGAGCCACAAGGGAGACTGCTGTGGACAAACTGAGAGAATAAAGTGAGGTTGAATCCCCAATAGTTCATGCCAACAAAGGAGAAGAGATGGTAGAAGGACAAGAGCCAGCACAGGGACAAAAACTCTTTGGTTGCAATGTGAGTAGATCTGCATGTTGCCTGGGGAAACGTGTTACAGATAGGCTGCATGATGTGTCTAAATAGATCTAGGAGCAGGATTTCTCCAAGAATATCCCTTTTTCCCTGTCATGGGACCTGGGTGGAGATCAACGCAGAGACCCCCAACACCAAGTGCACCATCATGGACAGAGCGACCTTTGGGTGGCAGCTTATTGTTCATCAATTTGCTGCAAAGTGAATCCAGACTGGAGGCTCTCCCTTGCGCTCAAGGCTGAGGTGCCTTCATGCATGACCCCATACATCTGTACACATGCATTTGCACATGTAAACACATCTGCAGAAAAATAAACAGATAAAACTTGGATCTGGCAGAAGCCTCTGAGATGGTCTCCTTGGAAGGCTTCTTACACACCAAATCTGAGCAGGATGCTCGTCCTTGTGCTTCCTCCCCATAAAGATCTGGAACACACAGAGCTCTAAGAGACCAGGTGTGCTTTAAAATAGGGTACTTTTTAACTGTAGCCAAGCTCAGAACAAATACCCCACAATCCAACCACCACCACATGCCTAGAAACAGCCAGCTCGGCCCCTGCCAGGGCTGCACCTGCCCAAAGCTGGGGAACAGCATTTGCTGAGGCATCTGGTTTGTCCCCAGCTTGAAGAAGCATTAAGTAAAGACTAACAACAGAGGCTCCTACTGCCTCAATGTCCCGTGCAAAATTTATGAATGAGGACTGCAAACTTCCAGGAAAGCTGCAGCGTTTCATGAGAGCAAGGACATTTTCAGTTTACATAACTGGATGGACTTCTGAAATCCCCTGTAAACTAACAGAGGCAACTCAGCTTAGAAGTATCTCCTAATTAAAAGCACTAGTAAACACAGTCTCACGCATGGATATAAAACAGCCTGAAGAACCAGCAGCTGCTGAAGAAAAGACAATAAACACCAAACACCCACACACACCTTATTCCTCCTTGCTCAGCATCTGCTCTCATCTTTTTTCCACTCCTTTTAGGAAAAGGCAAGAATGGATCATTTTAGGATCATTAAGATGTTACTCGGAGGTATTTTTCCAATCACTCTAAGTGCACAAGGGAAGCTTTGTCCAACCACATTTTGTCCTCCCATGACATGGGAACAGCAAACATCCCCCCATGTCTCCGTACTACTCAGGGCACCAAGCTGCTCCAAAGGCCAAGAGCACCTGCAAAAGGGTCTGAAAACGTCTTGGGCTGATCCAGCTACACACCACAGCCAGGCATAAAGAAAAACAGGAGTCCATGCCCTCCTTTGTGAGGTGCACCCAGCCATCACATTACAAACAGTGATATCTACTCTTTTTATTAAAATACTTCATCGGTTATTAAAAACACTTCTCATTCTCCTGTAGAAAGGGGAAAAGGGACACTGGGAATCACTTCTCCATAAGACTGGTAGCCTCACACTTGTCCCAGCCCACTGATAGTGAATTTGGAACTGAGACACTGCATTCTATCTTCAATGGTTCTAATTGTCATATTTTAAACAACGGCAAAGCCACCTTGAAGGATGCTATCATTAAGAATCTATCAAATACAAGAGGAGCTTCCACACAGATACCAGGCAGCACAAAGCCAGGTTTTTATCAGGAACACATTTCCATGGTCCTGGAAATCCAGAGGTTTTCCTGATTTTTATGAGCCCTCCATATTCCAAGACAGCTCCTGTAGTCCAAGAGTAAGAGCTACTCTTTTCAGAAAGGTTTTAAGTTACAAACTTTGAGAGCTCTGTGTGCCATTGGACTTACTCTTTAATTTTTTGGATGGTTTACTCTAAATCACAAAGTCTGCTGGTAGCTGTCCCGAGCTGTGCAGCTGGTCTCCCAGGAAGCAGAGTGCCAAGAGGGGCAGAGATACCAGGAACACCAATTGCCTTCTGTCACCCACCTACACTGAGATAATAATAATAAAAGTCCAAATATCTCATCAGCCCTCTGACTTGTCCTCAGGCTTGAAAAGGGATGCCAGCAATAAGCATCATTTTCCTCCAAGGAAAGCTGATCTTTCAGCTTGAGAGCTCAAACTGTAAACAACTGCCATTAATTCTCCCCGTAGCCATTTGTTCTCCTCTCCCCAACTCACTCTGCAGAGCTCAGCCACTCTCCTGGTCAACGTGCACTAAAACCCACCTTGTGTGTGGCAGAGGAATCCCTTTGTTGAATCTACATCTACTATTGCAGCACACAGATTTGTCATAGCTCAAAACATTGTACAGCACAAGGATTGTAACATCTTTGAAACTCGCATGCTTTTCTTTGTTTTGCTTTCTCTTTAAAAACCCAAACAAGCAAACAAAAAACCCCACAAAATTTTGCGGAATCACCCCTTCCTAACATCTTTCTTCTCTTCAAGGATTTTCTTGCTACTGCCCCACATCACCTGGGAAATTTGCTCATCCCTGATACTTTTTTCAGCAATTCCATGATGTTTCAGGGGAATTTCCAGCAGCAAAAATGCAGCAGCTCTACTGGCTTGCCAGTTATTTACTAACCTGAATCCAAAACCACTCCAGCTTTTCGTTCAGCATTGCAGTTGCCAGAGCTGCATTTCTCACACCTTCTTTCCATGATTTATAGGATGTGTTATTGCACTGCTCTGACAGAACAGAAGCAGCAGTTTATGGCCACCCAGAGCACCAATCATTCAACATCACATCGACTGTTCTACACCAAAAACATTGAGGTTGCAAAGAAAAATCGCTTTGGACTCAGGATGTTCAGCCACTCAAGTGACGAGCTGGTGGTGCAAGCAGCAGCATGGCTGCAGCAGTGACTGTGATTGTGGAGGGATGTCCCCAGGAGATCTCTGCAGGAGGAAAGTGATGTTCAAAAGCAGGTCTGTCTTTCATAAGCACACCTACTGGAGCAATGGAAAGGTATTGCCTGTGCCCTGCAAGTGTTACTGCTGTACCATGAGCCTGTGTCTCCTGAGCCACACAGAGACCACATTTGTCCCCAGGAGCACAGGACAAGAAATTCTCCACTCAACAAAGCCTGTGCAAGCACAGTGCTAATTACCTCTGTGGAAGTCTTTTGTTATCAAAATCCCTGATCAGCGTTGCCAAGGCAGGAGCTGGAGGTGGAATCACAGAATGGTTTGGGTTGGAAGGGACAATAAAAGGTGATCTAGTCCAACTTTCTGCCATGGGCAGGGACACCTTCCACTAGATCAAGTTGTTCAGACCCCAGTCCAACCTGGCCTTGAATATTTCCAGGGAAGGGCCATTCACTGCCTCAAAGGTGGTCTCTAAACACAGACCTGTAGGGTTTTTAGCCACACAGTTTTATCCTTTCTGACCAAGCCACTTTGGTGAGGGAGCCACGCTCAGCCCAGCAGCTCAGGCTGGGTTTGGCATGTGCTGTTTCTTTCAGCAGCCTCTGGCAGTCACCAGTGCAGTAATTAGGCTGTCCTGGTAATGACAAACACAAAATGCAGTGTATCTAAGCTGACTGAGTTGCCCAGGAAGAACCTCCTCAGGGACCCTGTTGGGAACTTGAGCTCTTCTGGTTGCCCAAAACGATTTTACAAAACCAATCTGATTACAGACATGTAAATGCAGCCTGACACCCCTGCTTGTGGCTCCCAAGCAACCCAGAGCCTCTGTGACTGATGGCACCTATGCCACTGCCCACGTGTCAGAATTCAGCACATATTACACCAAAATATTTTTAATGGCAAGCATCCAGATGAGTAAAGGAAGTGTTTCTTGGTCCTGATTACAGCCCAAGCCTTTGCCACCAGCAATGAGCTGGATATTCGCCCCCCTTTTAAGTTCTGCCAAATGCCAGGGTTTCAGTCTGCCATCACAGTCTAATTCAGTCCCAATCACCACCAGGCAGAGAAACTGGCGTGTAATGCCATTTTTGGTTGGTTTGGAAAGTGCTTACAACCAAATAAAAACCTCTCGTTCTTAACATTAGAAGAACTGCTGCAGAGACAGCAACAACAGCTAAGTACCTACGTCAAACCATACACCACAATTGTGATCAGCAGATTGAATGGTACAAGACTCAGCTTTTCTTTAATTTTCTTTTTTTACCAATTAGGTTGATTAAAAACAGAAGGATGCAATGACTAATTCCCAAAATAAAAGAAAAGGTTGGGTCAAAGCGACTTTTGCAGAAAAAAAGCTGTTGAGGTACGACACAACATCTCTGCAGCACTTGTGCATATCAAGTTGTAAACTGCCATTTCAGGTTTGGGCAAAACCACAACTGTCTAGTTCAAAAATTTTTACTTGCTCAAACTATTACATTTTAAGTTACTCAACAAGAGAAACTTCTTTAGGAAAGCACAGCAGCAACAGCACCATCTGAACCCATATACTTTAAAATTGCCTTTTAAATCAACAGGGCAAGAGATGTGGATCCACACAGACCTTTTAGCTACTAAACTCCATCCTGTACTTATTCATGAACTAGAACACAAAAACAATTTCTGTTTTTCTTTTTCCTCTCTTTCTCAGTATGCAAAATGAGAGCCCAGCCACAGGTTCTGATTGCAACCCTCCCTCTGCCTCAGAAGACATCATGGAAACGTCGATGACGGTGCCAGTTCAGAGAACAGCATCCCCTCTTCCATGTTCACTCTGAGCTATCAATAGTGCAGTTGTGGTCTTTTTACTGACCAAAACAAACCCAAAAGAAGAGCTACAGCACTGAGAGAACCAGCTTTCCACTTGGCTTTGTCCTCAATCTTCAAGTGCTCTTGTGTAAGAAGAGAATTTTTTCTATTTCCCTGTTTATGGACAACTCTCACAAATCTGGATTTAAAAAAAAAAAAAAGTAATTTACAAAGTCCAGTGTGGGCAGTCCATTCAGAGTGCAAGTACCTTAAATGCCATAATTTTATACCCTTACTGATTACAGTAATTTTGCAAGACTTTTCACTATTTTCATGGAAAGAGTTTCCTTGTACCTTTCCCTAGACTTAGTTATGTTTGTCACTCCTGGCTTCAGTTTTTTAAAAACGAAGATTTACTGATTAGTCAAACACACATCTCAAGGCCAGACATGAGGGACTTTGTTAAAGTTAATCAAGTTTTCATACATTTTCTGTCTTAACACAAAGTACTGGTGCTACCAGTTCCTCCTTTCTGATGCTTTCATTTCCGACAGAGAACAGGAATAGGCACTTTTTAAAATATGTGAGTCCAAGCAATGCATGTGAATGTAATTGCTGGGGTACTTTATGCACTGCAAGGCTGTATTGCAAGATGATTGATTTCTTATGGCTGAAACTGTCATGTTCGGGCAACATTAAGCTTTGAGTTATGGTATTTAATCTGCAACGTGTCATGAGATCTAGATTAACTAGGACAACTGCATATTCATTTCCAATCCTCCAAAAACTCAACAAAAATACACCAAAGGCAACAAATTAGGGAATCTGTGTGTCTCCTTCCCTTTCCTGGCTACAAAATACCACTAAACATGTAACTCATTGTGTTTGAGGAGTCAGAGGAGGTGAAATACATAAGTCACTATGGGAATTTATTACTCAAAAGCAGCAGGGGGAGGGATAACATTTTCCTCTCAGACCCCCAAGAAGTTTGGGGCTGTGATACAGCTCTGGCTCCATGTGCCAAACTCCCAGGGAGAGTGAAATATCAACCAAAATCAGCTGAACAGGTTTGAAATACCAAATTATCTTCTTAGCCATCAAATAAGCTCCCCAGTGAAAGCACTGCCTAGTACAGCACAGGAAACCAGTTTCCACCCCATCCTAAACCAGGGATTAGAGTCACCAGAGCTGTTTTATGGTCTGTTTCCAAGACCAGCTTTGGTTCACAGCACTTGGTAACACAATAGGAGGGTTTTCTTTAGGGAACAGCTACTTTCCTCAGATTTCTAGACTGCATATGAACCTGAAAGACCAGATTAACACATCAATTCGTTTGTACAAACCAAAAGCACTGAAAAATTTACTGAAACTAAAACCAGAAACAAGCCAGAGTTTGGGGATACACTACCAGCATCCACACCGGGCTGATGTGCAGTGCAGGGAGAGACTGGCAAAGCAAAGATCTGCATAATTGGCTTTACCAAAGGCTGGCTGTGCTCTGCATCTCTGTCAGTCCCCATCACAGCCAAAGAAACGGCTTAATTAAAATGCTCTGATTTCACTTAAATGAGGTATATTCTAGCTTTCTTCTCAGGTTACCAATTTAAAGCATGAGCCTAAAACGCCTCATGAAAATGCTGCAAACTCTGGAAGTGCCAAAAGCTATAAGGAATGAGGGAAAGCAATTACCTATCAGTTTATTTAAACTTGTTCACTGAAAATATTTAAGCAGGAATTTCACACAGAGATAAGCCACTCAGTAAGGCAGGAGGTTATGGTAAAGATACGAGGTATTACATGTGTGCAGGCATAGGTTACAGCAGAGAGCATTAGGACTGGATGGCATTTCCAATTTAATCCCCTTTTTCGGTTGCAAATAGCTTTATTACACAAATTTTGCAAAGTTTTCCATGCACTGTCTGAGCCCAAAGGCAGTTTTCCTTGTAAAACTTTAAGCAACGTTAAGTCAGAGTTATGAGCACCAGAAAATAAGAAAACACAAACCAGGTTTTAGAGAACTCATAGGCTGAAGGAAGGGAAACAAACTCATGGGAAAATTTATTCACAATTATTTTTACTTAAAAAGCAGAATACTTCTGAACATATGGGCATCTGCAATTCCGACTGGGAGAAGGGAAACCTCTGGGCTAGATAGTCCACACATAATGAAATACGATCCCTTCCTCAAAGGCCTGACAATCCCGGCTAAATCCAGAGAGCCAGGCAGGCCAGAAAAACTCTAAATAATTCACTCCCAGCCAAGATTTTGAAATATGAGAAAGAACACGAAATATTAAGATAATTAACACATATTATGTTATAAGTAAAGACAAAGTTAAAGATTCTTATTAAAGAAAGGTACTATCGCAGCAATGTCATCAAAGCATTTAGGAAAGAAACTGATGTCTCAAAATAACTCTTAATTCCCCCTCAAATTTTATCTTTGTAACTAATATTTTGCAATTTCCTTCTGAAACAGCAAGCAGGAACCTGCCATTCCCCACAGCTCCCCTTCCCTCCCTCATGTTTCTTCTTTTGGGAGAAAAATGTGATGGGAAAAAACTGTTTCTAAGGAAAGCAGAGCAATGCTTTCACATGCATTTCTCTCCAGTTACTCCTCTTCTCCCAACCTTACAATGTAATTTCCTCTCCAAGGTATTCTTTATCGCTGCAGATTAAAGGCACATTTTGTGGCTGTTTGATTTGGCCTCTGCTCAGATAAACAAGTAAACTTCAGGAACGCAGAAGTCGACAATCAAGATCAGTTGAGTTGACAGCAACCAGATAAAAAGAAGCAGGTCAGGGTCTGGTTTGCCTCATTTTCTTACACATCCTCTTGTCCTGATACAGACAGGCCTCTGGGAGGAATTATTGCTCACTTACACAAAACTTCCATTTTTTAAAAATAAAATAATTACCTTCTGGAAGAAAATTTACAGCTGAAGTCAGCATCCAACAGCACCCGTTTTATAGCTTACTTTTTGTGGGAAATGGAAAAAGGGAAGGGAAGGGAAGGGAAGGGAAGGGAAGGGAAGGGAAGGGAAGGGAAGGGAAGGGA
>VWPU01014403.1:0-11719 GCA_013398955.1 Callaeas wilsoni | reverse complement strand
AAGGGAAGGGAAGGGAAGGGAAGGGAAGGGAAGGGAAGGGAAGGGAAGGGAAGGGAAGGGAAGGAAAAGGAAAAGGAAAGGAAAAGGAAAAGGAAAGGAAAAGGAAAGGAAAAGGAAAGGAAAAGGAAAAGGAAAGGAAAAGGAAAGGAAAAGGAAAGGAAAAGGAAAGGAAAAGGAAAGGAAAAGGAAAGGAAAAGGAAAGGAAAAGGAAAGGAAAAGGAAAGGAAAGGAAAGGAAAAGGAAAGGAAAGGAAAGGAAGCTCTTCCACCAAGAAGCTCACACCACAGGTAGTGATGATTTTCCTGTCCCCTTCTGCCTTCCTCACGTGCTCTAAAGAAAAGACAAAGCAGTGCATGTGCTGCCTTCCCTGCTCCAAAATGACAGAAGGTGCAGAGAGAAAGATTTTAGAGAGCCAGCACTGGGAACAGGTGATCTGCTATTTAAACAAAAACATACATGTTGAATTACTCAGGCATTTTTACTTAGATGAAAGCCACCACTCCCGCACACAGAAGCCAATGCAGAGTGCAGCCCCCCCACATGCACTGAGCCAAACCCTGATGCCTTATCCTAGCCCTCACCTCCCAAACCACCCAGCTCTGTATGAGCTCAGCCTGCACAGGGCAGGGCTTTTGGGTAAAATAACCAAACCCACCCACCATTCCCTTGCCAGAGCTCCAGCCCCTCACACAAGGGCTGACCCCGACGCAGGGTGCACCCGTGTCCTGTGCCTTGACTTCTCCATCCCGTCCAGAGTCACCCAGCTCAACGTCCACTACCTGCTGCATCCCACTGAACCAGACACCCTTACACGTTACAAGTCAAGGTTTCAAAAAATAGCTGTAGCACCACCCCAGAGCAACCCTACAACACAGAGCAGTGGCAGCCAAGATCAGCAGTGTTCATTCTGTGTTGGACAAATTTGCTTCTTTTCAGCCCAAAAAGGGGCCAGAGACACACGCTTCGTTTCAACCCAGCTATTTACCACAAAAAACAAGCTGCTAAAAGCTCAAAGTTTTGCAAACTTGATCAGCTCTACAGGATTAAACTTCCTGCATCTCCAAAGACAAGTATGGCAAGCTGCCCGCTCAGGAAAAGTTTGTCAAAAGGTATTTTAGGGTCATTTCCTAAATTTGCTCATTCATAGTTTTGTTATTTCTTTTGGCTTTTGAGTTTGGGGTTGTTTTGTTTTGTAATTAACCATTCAAGAAACAGGGCTAGCAAAAAACCTTTAATTTTTGGCTAAAAAAATTCCCAAACAAAAACTGACGTTCCTATAACAAGAAGTTAAAAAGAGGCATGCATTGTGTCCTGCACTGGGAGTTTTATTGATGGTTAAAGATGATGTTCAGTTTAGCAGAGCTGAGGAAACACAATATTCATAAAAGAAAACAGATTCAAGCTAAGAAAATAAAGCCTGTGAATTTGCACCTATTGTCATAAATAGTTTAACTGAGGTAGTTTAAGCATAGAAAGGGGAGAAGAGATTTTTAAAAGGAAACAAGAAATCTTGATTTCTAGTGGATTTACACAGAGTCTCTTGCCTGGTTGGACCATATCAGAAGGGGAAGATGAGAAATTCAGGAAAGCAGAAAGAAACAGAGCTTTAAGATATAAAGATCTTGTTTTTATTATGGGATTATTTCTCTGAAAGAGTGGGCCAAGAGTAATAGAAGAGCAGTTTAGAAGCAAGTATTTTTCAGACCAGAAGGAGCTTATAGTTTTCCCTGCTGGACCGTGAAAGATTTATGTAAAGTGCAGGGTTGAGCTCTCAGCTCGTGGCAGATCTTAACAGCTCCAAAAGGGAGGTTTTGCAGGAAGCTGCCCACCAGCCTTTTAGAGAGCCCAGGGCAGCTCCAGCTCTCCGCAGATGTGCTGCTGGTAGATACAACTGAGGGTTTGGTGTTAAAGCACACTCAAGAACAATATGACTCCTTCAGCCTGATCACAAAAATTAATGTCTAGTAGATGTACCTTCAAGCCACTTTAAGCACACTGGTGTTGCCCATATTGGTACGGGATGCCATAATAAACTCAAATCCCACAGGTCTTCCCACCATCCACCCAAAAGCGTGCGTTAGGAGGAAATGCAAGGCTAGGGACCAAAATAAACCCCCATGGTCTGAGTCCCAAGGGCATCTTCCCTGCTGCAGCTCACCTTGGGGAACAAGAGAGAGGTGGATGGGCCATAACAAGTCAGGGGAGAACTAAAGAACTTCACTAATTCGTGCAGCTGCCGCCAGAGAAAAGACCAGCAGAGAGCTGGGGATACAGGCTGAGAAAGAAACTCTCTGCTTGAAGGAAGAGAATCCAGCCAGAAAGAAAAGATAATTACAGGAGTGTTTGGATGGATCTTAATTTACTCTTTCAAATAGCTTCCATGGCTGGTACCTTGAGCTGAAGTCGGGGAAGGATGAGTCACTGCGTTTTAATATCTCCTTTAGCCTGTCCAAATTGATGTACTGGAAACCCAGAGCTGAGTTTAGCTCTCCAGTAAATTAGTGCGTTAGTTTGGCAAAGGAGCACATTTCATTTCACAATTTAAAAAAAGAAAAAACTTCTTTTGAAACCAGAAAATAATAAAGTGAACAAGAAATACACAAGCAGCATGATGCTCATTTATTTTTTTATATAGCCCAGAAGGAATGTAATTTGAAATGTGAACTTTGGCAATTCATCACAGTATTTCAGACTGAAGCATTTTCAAAGAAGAAACTAAAATGAGCAAGATGTTTAACATTGAGAAGTGTCTACCACAAACACCAGAACTATCAAACATAAGGAAATTTGCCTTAAATGCACCAGGCTCAACTCATCTCTGGCACAACTCTCCCAACTTCGAGACAGGCAAATCTGGCCTGCTGTTCTGAACACATCCGTGGAATAGTATTCATATCATCACATCCTAAAATCAACAGAGTTACACAGAAGAGGATTTTTAATGAAAATTCTTAAAGACAGCAGGTGACAGAGCAATTTAAACTTGTTGGATAGGTCAGAGCTACCCACAACTTGCACAAGCGTTAACGTGGCTGCTGTGTTCATCACTGCTCTGTTGGATAACACTGAGGATTTGCAGTAAATATCTACACACGGGACCCATGTCTGAGCCCGCTTTTGCTTACAGAGCAATTTGTTGTATAGAAATAGAGGTTTCAGATCGGTGATTTTCACCTGGGACAATCGGGGTCATCCTGGACAAAGCGTCCCTTGGACCAGGAGAGCACCAGGAGCACCCCTAGCCAGAGCTCCTCCAGACAGGATGAAATGTGGCAAACCATTGCATAAATCTGTTTTATGCTACCGCTGATGGAGAAATAGAGGTTTTTCCATAGGATACATTGAAGTAACCAGCAAGCCCATTCACTGCTTCCACTTAAAATTAATAGGCAACCTTGCCCTCCCTTATCTAGGCAGCAATTATTTCCTAATACAGGCAAGGAAGTCATGCCAATTTTGCCCTCTGGGCCTCACAAAACACAGCCTAATTCACATTATCCAGGAGCAGCCAAGCCAAAAAATTTTTAGAGGCAGAGATATTCTTATATCTGCTCTCATTAAGCAATTTCCTGTGGTATTTACCGAGTGGCTACAGTCTGCCAGTGTGCCTGGCAGCCAGACACCCCCCCATTTTGAAAGGTATCCTTTATTATTATTATTACTATTAATAATAATGGGATTTTAGTGACTAACAGTGATGCCCAAACAGATGAGAACTCTGGACAAGAAAGCACAACCTGAGCGTTGCCAGAGTTACTCCTGCTGCTGGCTCTGCAGAAGTCTGATGGAATGCTCGTCTGCCCCACCAGGGAAAAAAAAAAAAAGAGTAAAAAAAAAAAAAATTTTAAAAATCCCCAATAAAAGTAACCTGCTAGAAAACAATGAGAATTAGCGTCAGACTTATGTCAAGCAAACAAACTGCTATTTCTCCTGTTATTTGCCAAGTGTACCAATCCCAACTAAGCTTTCTGGACTCCTGCAATCACTAACCCAATTTATTTCACACCTTATCCATCATTCCTCTGCAAATTTTGAATACAGCTATACCCTTGCTTATTGGCTGGGGTGGTAATACTTGACTGCAATATCACCTTCTGGAAAAATAAGGAAAAAAAAGAGGCAGAAGTGACTTGAAACCTTCATGTTTTATGAATTTCTCACATTTTAGGTTCTTATTTCTGTTAAAAATTAGGGTTTTTTTGCTTTGTTACTGTAAGGTTTAGACATGGACATCTAGTAAGGACTAAATTTCTCCTGCAATTAAACAAAGCAGCTGAGAGGGTTAATTAAACATTACAGCACTCAAACTGCCAAGCAATCATTGATTGCAAGGGAGGAAACAAACAGATATCGCAAGATAAGCAGAAGTTGGATTGAATTAAATTTAAGTCAGGCTGGACTTACTTGGTGACAAGCTTTGCAAGGGGACTGAATTCATAAATGCCTCATGAAAATGGGAAAATTTGAGCCGAGCTTTCAAGACAGTTCCAGTGGACTGTTTTCCACCACTACGAATTATCGTAATTTTCTCCTATTTCTCTACAAAACATCTATTTTCTTTCTCTTTTACAGCCCAACATCATCACTGTAGCCAGTGTGGTTACGCGCTCCAGTTTGCTGCCAGAAGTGGTACAGAGGACACCCTTCAGATAAGGGCTTGTTTTTATATCCTCACAGAAAAAAAAGCAAAAGCATTTTCTCCACATTAAGTGGCCTTAAAGATGAGATTTGAACTGCTCTGGAAGCATTTATATAATTGAATTATAATTTGCTTCATTTAGGCTTGTGGTCTCTTGTGCGCTGTGTCCAGTGCACAAATCAGGCATTTTGTGCAATTCAATTACAGATATCCTCAGGAACCTTTTAATCTCATATTAGGTTTCATAATTGATTCCTGCTGTCAGCATTCAGTCTCTGGATTTGGTGAGTACCCTCAAATCATATGCAAAGTCTAATGGTGACTTATTTCAGATGTTTATAAGTTAAAAAAAAAAGATATAATTAAGTGTAATATATAGGTTAAGGCAGATTCTAGGGACTAGATCATAATGACAAAAGTGGGCATAAGTCTCTCCATGTGTGCAGAGTGGGAATATTCAACAGAGCAGCAGCAATTTGTACTTGTGACAATTTGTACTTGTGCCTCTTTCCTTGATATTTTGGCTCTGAGTTTTCCTTGAGAAAGAATGTATACACACGACTGAGCTGTAAGGCAAAATAGTACAGTGTAATTGGTCCTGTCCTGCTTGAAAACAGAATATCTGTATTTTTAGAAACTGGAAAAAATTCACAGTAGTACATCTGCTAAACAAACATGTTAAAACTCTTGCCTAAAGTAATGGAAAATGTCATGCTCTGCTGATAGAGCAGCAGAGGCAACAAGCTCCTTTAAAAACTAAAACCAGGTGTTACCACTCCAGATTTTAGGAAGACTAAGCCCTTCCCACATTAGTTTACAGAATCTGAGTGAATCATAAGAGTCTTTTTCCAGATAATCCCCATTTCCCCTGTTCTTTGGTCTGCTCAGGCAGCACGGAAGAGCTCACTTCCCACAGGAGCTTGTTCCCTTCCAAAACCATCTGAAAATCAGAGATCGTGTTAATCAAAATGTTTTTATACAATTAGAATAGCTTTGACAACCAAAAGCAAGCCCAGGGTTTTGAATTACCTACCAATTCTTCCACGGAATTTGCTGATGTACATAAATCTTACCTTCCTATAAAAAAACCCTTATAACAAAGATTATTTGTAAGTGATTAAAATATCCTAAATGCATACCAAAACATGTGACTAGCTTAGCAGTACCAAAGCTTCCCAGGACTATTCTCCTCATCTTCAGGTCACAGATTCAGCAGAGCAGATCCAACTTTGCTCATAATTATACCTAGAATCATTATGATTATTGTTGGAAAAGCCCTCCAAGACCATAGAGTCCAAGCATTAACCCAGCACTGCCTGATCCACCACTAACCCACGTCCCCACGTGCCACATCTGTGTCTTTTGAACACCTCCGGAGATGGGGACTCCACCTGGGCATGACAACCCTCTCAGAGAAGAAATGTCTCCTAGATTCCAATCTCAATCTCCCCTGGAACAGCTTGAGGCCGTTTCCTCTCATCTCTCTCCAGCACCTCGATGTGTTTTTTGCAGTGAGGGGCCGAAAAATGAACACAGGATCTGAGGCATGGCCTAATCTGCAAAAAATTCACAGGTCTTGAAAGAGTCGTGTTGGGTTTATGCTTCTGCAAATCACAGCAATATTGCATTAAAGCAAGCCCCAGGATCAGTGTCCTGTCCCACCTCTGCCAAGACGCTCCAGCCCACCTCTATCAGTTGCCCTCTTTCCACAAGCTAAACACATAGAGACATTTCTCCCTCTCTGTTTATTCCCTCACCCTAATCTCTTGCAAAAATGCAGTGTTTTGAATAATAAATTTCATAATTTGTAGGAAGTGGTGACCATTACACACTGCCCTACCCCAGTGACACAAGGCACCAACCTTCCCTCTGCAAACAGACCGGGAAACCAAGACGGTGCTGTGGGGAGAACAGGCAGAGACACAGAACATGGGCTTTGACTAAAGCAGAGACTTCCATGCAGCAAGTATCCACTTCAAAGCCCCAATTTAGCAGAATGGCTGGTACTCCTTTTCCCATTTGTTTTGTTTTAATGTTTCATGTGTGCAGTTTCATGAAGCAGCATCCAGTTTTTCCCTGAAGGCTCTTTTAAAAACAAGCCAGTGAGAAGGAAAGCTCTGAACAGCTACCTAACGTGAACCTCCAGAGTCATCACAAGCACCAGACTAAGTTTTTCCCTTATAGACTGGGGTGGGACCATAGAAGACAAAAGCTTTCCACCTTCCACACCATGTGTTGTGTGTTTAAAAGAAAAAAAGTGGTCTATGTTTTCAACACATGAAATCCATAATCAGACCACATGAAACAATTATAAATGCTCCTTCAGCCTAAACACACTTAAACAATGCTTTTCATAAGAGAATTTAACTGCTGTGGCTTATCACAATATAAAACCCAGTAGCTCTGGTGGGGGTCCACAGACCTGCAATAGCTTATGATATGCAAAAAAGGGGGGAAAAAAGCCCCTCCAGCATGGGGGGGTTGAACAGCTGGAGATGTGCAGGCACAACTGTGAACCTAGGGGGTGACCTTGTGTTCTCCCAAAGGCATCTGAGGATGTCCAAACACAAATGATGGATTTTACAAGGCAGACTGCTAAATGTCACATCCTTCGACAGCAAGGCTTAGCCTGACAAACCAATACCCCGACCCAGGGAGGCACAGGGGGGGCTGGCTGGAGCAGCCACAGCCACTGTGGATTTATTGGTTTGCATTGCTCAATAGCACCGAGAGGACACTGGATAGAAAGCAGCACTATCCCCCCTCAGCAGAGGCTGGCATGGCTGCAGATGGGGGTTGGACCCAGCTTTGGGCCCCCAGATCAAGGGGGATGTTGATCAAACTCTTCTGCACTGGAGCCTGGACAAAAGCCCTTCATCAACCCCTTCCCACCGATGTTCCTACGATTCTACGTTCTCTTAGGAAGAAACAATAGCAGTTCCAAAAGTAAACGAAGATTTTTCCTGGGGTGATGAACCATTCTGCAGTTTTGTTAACAGGCTCATTTCAGGCTCTCCAAAGGCGCCTGCCCTGTAGCAAGCGTGCAGCCTGTGCCCTTGAGTGGGACGGGTCTGCTCCGAGATTTTATTGCCACAAAGTGATTGTTCACTTTTGAAGTGTTTTTTGTCACTCTAATTACAACTACCAGGGCTTTAACCAAACCAATAAAAGAACATTTAACAGCACTTTGGGGATGCTCATCGCTCTGCCCAAGTGTGACAATCTGGATGGTGCAGCTGTTACCACAACACTTGAGTTCACACTGCTGCAATCTCATTCAGGATGGCCTCGTGTGGCTCATTTTGGAGAGCTTATTCTAAATATTGACTTTGCCAAACCAGAGTGGGATGATTTCTGCGCCTGTATCTCTTGAGTTGAACTGGACCTACTGAGCTGTTCATATCAACAAGGCTTTACAAGCGTCTCTATTATCCCTCAGCTTCACTCAAGTGCAGGAGCAGGAGATACTTAAAGCTTTTCTGGGGGTTTTGACTCACTTTCATACTTACAGATAACAAGAAGAAAAAGTGATTCAGCTCCCAGTCCGCCAAGAACACCCCAAGACTGAGAAATCAAGTTAGGTCTTCCCTGCAGGGTGGGAAAACTCTGGTAATGGTACATGAGCCCAGAGAAAAATAAAAATAAAATTTAAAAAATCCATCTTCCACTTCAATCATTTCACCTATTCTTAAGAAAATCCTTCTTTAAAATTTCAAATTACTCAAATACACCTGCTTTCATTTTAAATCATGTAAAGAAGGTATTACATCACAGAGCAGGGGTTCAGCAAGTCACCCCAAGTAGATATGAAAGTCACATTGCTATGTTTCCTCAAACAAAAATGTGAGGCAAAAAATATTTTTTCCAAAATGCGTATAAAATAGAACATAAAACTGTAAGAGACAGAGCCAAAAGCATGTATTTTGTGTATCTCATTGATTTCTAAATCTTGCAATGATGACAGTGCAACTTTCTCCATGGTTCACAACTTCTCACAACCAGAACAGAGAAGGACCAAGACTGAAACAACACCAGAATTCACTGTGCTTTAAAAATCCATTTTTCACTTAGTCCCACTTGCAGCACCATTATTTCTTTCTAGACGCTGGGCTAAAACTAAGCTTTTGGAAATGGATGTTAACATTACCAATTTGATGTACATAGTGAGAAACAAAGGAGAAGCCAACCAGGAGACGGGCCAGGGCAGCAGGAGGTGCCCAGCACCCTGCGCTGGGGAGAGGCAGCCAAGCGCTGCAGCACGCACCTTCTAAACGAGACCCAGATGGATTTCCTTCCCTGCTTTCCACCCAGGCTGAGAGGATGGGCCAGGCTGTCAGAGAACGAGTACACTTCAACGTCTTGCTCTTACACATAATTACACCGTGAACGAAAATGTGCGTGCTCAGGGCAGACAGGAGTGAAGCACCCACACGTGCGTCTGACAGATCTCCTTATCCTCTTCCGCCGTTTATGCCAGAAATGAATTTCTCAAGCGCTTTCTATATTGCTATGTCACATAACCAAAAATGTCAGGAACTATTACTCACGCTTTTTTTTTTACCTGCCTCAGTAACAGTCAGGTGAGTTACAAGCCTTCAGGGCACCTCATTTCCAGGCTGTGAATAATAATGATCCTTAACTGAGGTTTCTGGGTGCCACATACACATCGCTAGATGTGCAAGAACTGCTACCAAAGGAGAAATAACAATGCATACCATGCCTCTCCCAAAACACACACCCACACTCTACAGAAAAATGCCAGAGCTTCGAGATGATTCACTTCAATTACTGATCTCACCAAAAGCTTCAGTAACAGTTAAAATTACTCTATTGTCTTTTTCTTCAGGTTCAGAAATACCCGGGTGAGCTCTGAGTGCTTCTGCATTTCTACATTCAGACAGAGAAGCCCAGCCCATCAAACCAAGATCGAGAAGTCTGCAGAGAAATCATTCTATGGGACTTCTTTGTATTTTCCCTTTATTCCCTTCCTCCACTCCTGCAGAGCTGAGATTTAAGCGCCTCATGGGCGATCCTGGGATATCCTCTGTTCTCTCTAACCGCAAATACCATGGACAGGTTTTGCTGAGCACTCCCATGTTAATGTATCACACGGCCAAGGAAAAAATGTGTCTGGAAAATTTCTCACTGGAAGTGAACCATGCACAGGCATGGATGTGCTCTGCAAAGGGGAGCCAATCGGTACCATACTGCAAATGTGTTCAGTGCTCATCATAAAAGAGGGTTATTCCAGAGGAAATGGACCTGTGATTTCATCCATGTTTTACACTTGATCTGGATATTTTCCTACCGAGAAAAAGGTACTGGTCAGGAAACATCTTCCCCTGCTAAAGATTATGAATGTTCTTTGTTCAACAACATTAGAAACAGGAGGAAAAAAAAAGCCATAAACAAAGATACGACTGAAATTTTTATGTTATTCAAAAGAAGATATTAATAATTACCCGAAACTGGAAGTAAATCTTGCAATCAAGTCAAAACAAAGCTTAACAACTGATTCAGAAAAATCACTATCGGTTTGAAAATGTAATTTCTTCTCTGGTTTGAGACAGAACTCCACAGGGGGGATTGGAGGTGGGACACACACCCGGATAAAAGTCACAGCAGCCTGCCAGAAACTCGGGTAACTGCTGATTGAGTGCAACCTACCGAGAGGTCTCACCCCTGAACGAAGACCCAGTGTGGCATCTGCAGCCTGCAAGCAAAACAAAGACTCCTGAAGTGCTTCGTCTTAGCCCAGTCCCCAATGCACAAGGTATTCACACACCGAGGGAGAGAATTCTGAGATGAATATTCACTGATTATCCACGTTCGAGCATGTTTCTGCAAGGCAGGCTAACCCAACTCAAGCATCACATTTCTGGTGTAGATGATGATACTGAGTTTCAGAGCAGCCAAACTGGCATCACTTGTCAGGGCCATCCAAAACACGCTGAAGAATAAATCAGAGTCAAATACTTTTGACAAAGAACAGATTTTTAGGTTTTAATCTAAATAAGATCTGATCTTTCCATTCACATGGACGCCTGCTAATTTCACTGCCAAAAAAGCTACAAACCTGTTAATTAGCTGCCAACAACTCTTCTTCATTAGAAATAAAGTCTTCGTATTTTCTAAATTAACAGTTCCTTAAACAGACCAGAGATCATGGCATGGAAACAAAAAAAAGACAATAAACAAACCTGGCCAGAGGTTATCATAAAAAATAGAAGCTGATTCTGTATCATGTTGGTTTTTCCATGTATAACTCAATTAGCATGGAAACCTGTATGAAAACCACATCCTGATGTTTGTTGGCTGCAAGAGCATAAAATCACTTACGTAGATCCCAAGGTGCTCTGGCCAGCAGAGCTGTCATTTATTTCCTCAGTGCATGGCATTCTGGCACAGCACAGGTTAGGGGTTTTAAGACATCTGATTTACTTCAAGGGTACCCTGAAGAGTCAACCTAGCATGAAAACACATCCACGTTTCATAAAAGTCCTTCTAAAGTAACATCTGCTATTGATTCAGTCTGAAAACTCACAACTAATCACCATAAACAGTTACTTAAACAATCTGCTCTTCAGTAAAAATTACTCAAAAGGAGTAATCCCTTTCCATGCATAAAAGAATTTTGTTATTCATCTCTTAATTACAGAAATATAGGGAGAAAAAGGACTTTGGTTGGAGAGTTATACCGGTCCCATCAATACAATAGGGCAAAGTCCCTCAAGTAGAGCCATCAGCTGTAAAATTTCGGTCAGGTGGGCAAGTTCAAGGTGTACGAGGGTGCGATGGTGAGACTTCCCCATCTCCTTTCCCAGTTCACCCAGGGAGGAGGAGAAGGAGGGATTTGAAGGCTAGATAAGTCACTTGCTTTTCAAATTTGCAGTAACCGACCACTGCAGGACGCAAGGAACGTTCACCGCAGTGAAACCTTCCTGGTGATCAAAGGCGCTTTCATGCGTTCAAAACACCTCCACCTGCTGAATGTGTGAAACCTCCTGAAGGGACTCCGGGAGCGAGGTGTTAAGCTCCCGACGGGAACCGTGCGGGTTTGCAGCCGCAGCCGCCGGCAGA